>CBVK0103284424.1:0-10093 GCA_900067695.1 Picea abies
ATTATTCATTGACTTTTTATCATTCTCAAGGCATTGGTTCATAACATTTGGTATTAGAGCATTGATCCTAGGGTTTTTCTTCTTCAAGCGAGTCATATTGGAATTTTCACTATATATATATATTTTTTTCCGAGACGTTTTAGACATAAAAATTTGGAATTTACTCAAGAGACATATCACAATATTTCTACTAAAAGTTTCAAGTTCCGATTCATTATAATTTTGTATATATAGCCTATGGAAGATAGGGTTTTTGACTCATCCTGGAATTAGTTCTAAACGAGTCATCTTGGAATTTTTGCTATAAATTTTTTATGGGAAGTTTCAGATAGTGAAATTTTGTGGAGGCTGAGGAGAAATGTCATAGTACAAGTGGTAAAAAATTTAGGTTCTGGTTCGTTATATTTTCAGATATATCTCTCGTGGAAGTTAGGGTTTGTGACTAGTCCTGAAATTAGTCTCAAATATATCATATTTTTATTTCTCTATAAAATCATTTCGGTGAAGTTTCAGACTCTAAAATTTTCAGAATAATGAGGAGGAATAGATAGTTATAGTTGTAATTTTTTTTCATATTTTGAATCATTATAATTTGTGAGATATATCTTGTGGAAGTTGGGGTTGTTTACTAATCCTTAAAATAGTCTTAAACGAGACATTTTGGTATTTTTGCTATAAATTTTTATCATGGAAGGCTCAGACTATGAAATTTTCAGGAGTTTAAGAAGTCATATCATAATACTATAGAATGAGTTTTAAGATTTAGAATGCTTCAAAGTTTATATATGTATCAATATAAAAGTCAGTCATCCAGACACACTCCAAATTAAGGTTTGAAAGGTAGACAACTTTCAATTGGCATAGATTTTGTTTCGAAGATATATTTTTGGTGATTCAAAATTTGTGATAAAGAGAAAAAAGAGGAGCATTATTGTTTTCTCACACGGAAAATGGATCTACAAGAAATAATATTTGCACTCATAAAAACTCAAACATGACATTCGAAGAAAGTGAAGACTTAGAAAATAGGCTAACCCAATTAAAGAACCAAGTTGATGAAATGAGTGCTAGTATGTTGAAACAAGTGGATTTATCACATTCTCAGGAATACCTTAAAAAAATGAATAAAAATCGGGAACATATGGAAAAAAAGATGGAAGAATTGAAGAGGTCCATGTGTGAGGTGTTCTTAAATACCTTAGATGAGAGACTCCCTAAAAGAGACAACAAGATGAAAGCTAATCATGAAAATAAGGAGAACAAGATTGTTGATACTCAATCACACATGAGGAGTATTTTGTTACAATGGGAGAGCACAAATACTAAATCTCAAAATCATGATAATTCATTACTCCAAGATCCACATCATCAGGGCTTCAAGTCGACACCAAGGAATTACTTCATTCCAAAGATCGATATGAAGAAGTTTGATGGTAAAGATACTATAACATGGATATTCCATATGGAGAAATACTTTGATATACACCAAGTGCTAAGATTACAAAATGTACCTATTGCATCGTTGTATTTAGAAAATGATCATTTTGTTTGGTATCAATGGCTTTGTGAAAGAGGAAATTATTCTACTATCTCTTGGTCTATTTTTACAAATGAATTGATATCACATTATGGAGATATTAAGAGCAATACATTCTTTATTCAATTGATAAATTTTTGGAAAAAGGTCCAATTACATAGCACATTCAACAATCCAAAAGCCCAGTCTTAGGGTAAATAACATTCCTGAGGATAATTTGTTAAATCTGTTTATGTGCAATTTAAAGGAGAACATTCAACATGAGGTGTGTCTTTTCAAACCTAAATCACTAGAGATAACTTTTAGTATGGAAAGGAAAGTGGAAAAAAAAATATTGCTGCTAGAAGGGTGGCCACTAAAAGCTATAGAGAGCACCATTTTACCTCTTCTAACCTCACTCAACCTATAAGGTTGACACCTCAAGAAATGGATGAAAGAAGAGTAAAGGGACTATGTTTCAATTGTGACAAAAAATACGGCAAGGGGCATAAATGCAATGAGAATAAATTATTCTACATAGACTATGAAGAGGAAGAAGATCAAGAATTGGAACCATCACAAGATCTAGATCTAGAAGAGACTACTCCAAAGATATATTGTCATGCATTGATGAACATCAGTACTCCACAAACCCTCAATATACAAGGATACATCAAAAATAAAAATTAAATAGTGTTGATTAATTCTAGTAGTACCCATAACTTCATCAATTACAAATTGGCAAAAGATCTTAATTGCTTTGTATTTCCAACACCAGAGTTTCAAGGAATGATTGCAAATGGAGGTACTGTAAATTGTTTTGGGAAGTGCCATAGTATTAATGTCAATATGGGGGAGTATTTATTGGATATTCCCATGATTTACATCCAAATGGGTGGTGTTGATGTTGTATTAGGGGTCCAATGCCTAGAATCATTGGGAATAATGGCCCTTATTTTTCAAGATATTTTCATGAGATTTTCCTCAAAAGGTGGGGAAATTGAGCTTAGAGGTATCCAAGGGAAACCCTATAAGGTGATAAGCTCTAATAGCATGAAAACATTACTAAAAAAGGACACCATGGTGTAATTGCACAATTTCACTCACTAGATGTTCAAACATCTATATCCTCATCTCCAGTGGATCTCCAAATAGTTATCAACAACCATTCCAAGGTATAATTTGGAGAGATGCCTAAGGGTCTTCCACTAGATCAAGATTATGACCATGCTATTCATTTGAAACCAAGAAGTGTACCACCTAACATTAGGCCTTACATGTATCCATATGCATAGGAGTGAGATTGAGCCTATGATCCAAGAAATGTTAGAGGTGGGCATCATTAACCCTAGCCAAAGTTATTTCTCTTCACTAACAATGATGATTATGAAGAAGGATGGTTCGTGGCGTATGTGTCCATATTATAGACAACTCAACAAAATGACCATCAAAGACAAGTTTCTTATTCCTTTCATTGATGAATTGTTAGATGAATTTCATGGAGCAATTTTCTTTACTAAGTTGTATCTTCATTTGAGATATCCTGAAATCAAAATGAGGCAGGAGGACATTCCCAAAACAACCTTCAGAACTCATGAAGTTCATTATGAGTTTTTGGTTATGCCATTTGGACTTACTAATGTACCATCAACATTTCAAAGATTGATGAATTTATTTTCAAACCCTTCCTTAGAAAAATCGTGTTTGTATTTTTTTGATGACATACTAATCTACAAGAAATATTGGGAAGATCATTTACAACATTTATAGAGTGTTACCACTTTTGGAAGAACAAAAAAAATATTCAAATCCTTCCAAGTGTTCCTTTGGGGTTCAATAAGTGGAATATTTGGGTCATATTGTATCTCATGCTTTGGGGTTCAATAAGTGGAATATTTGGGTCATATTGTATCTCATGAATGTATAAAATTGGACCTTAACAAAATTAAATCTATAAGGGAATGACCAGTTCTAAAAAATGGGAAGAAACTTAGAGGATTATTAGGATTGATAGGTTATTACTGCAATTTTTTCAAGAACTATCGTCAAATAGCAACACCTCTAACAATATTAAAGAAGGAAACATTTTCTTAGACCCAAGAAGCAACCTTGAAGATTTTGAAAAAATTAAGGAGGCCATGTGTACAACTCTTCTCCTAGCCACACATGACTTCACAAAAGCATTTATTGTGGAGTGTGATGCCTTAGGCCATGACATTAGTGTAGTTTTAATGCAAGGAGGAAGGACCCTTGCCTTTGAACGCAACCAACTTAAAGGAAAATACTTACTCAAACCCATTTATGAAAAATAAATGTTGGCCATACTACATGCAGTTAAGAAATTACGCCCTTATGTAAAGGAAGGTACTTCAAAGTAAAAATAGATCATGATAGTTTGAATTACTTCTTGGAGAAACGATTATCTTCAGAAGACCAAAAAAAATGGGTTATAAAGATTCTAGGTTATGAATTTGAAATTATATACAAGAAAGGAAAACATAATATTGTGGCAGATGCACTTTCAAGGAAAGAAGAAGAAACAAAAGGTTCACTGTGTGTTATTTATATTCCACAATTTGATTGGGTGAAAGAAGAAAGGATAAAATGGAAGCAATATCAAGAGGTATGCAAGATCATTAAACAACTACAAGAGGACCCCATTGCATTAGATAAATTTCTATGGAAGAATTATTTTCTATGGTATCATGATTGCCTATATTTATGTAAGAATCCTTAACTCAAACAAAAGGTCCTTTTGGAATTGCACACTTCTCCTATAGGAGAATATTTAGGGTTCTCGAAAACTTACCACATGATCAAAAAGTATTTTTTCTAAGGTATTAAAACTGATGTTCAAAATTTTGTGTTTGAATGTGTGGTCTTCCAATAGAATAAGGGAGAGACAATCAATACGCCAGGTCTCCTACAACCATTATCTATACCAAGTCAATGTTGGGAAGAAGTTTCAATGGATTTTATTACAAATTTACCCAAATCTAAAAGAAACACTCTCATCATGGTAGTAGTGGTCCAATTAACAAAGTATGCTGATTTTTTCTCTCTTTCTCATCCTTTTAAAGAAATAACAACAATTGCAAAATTCATGGAAATAGTTCAAAATCTACATGGAGTCCCTAAGATTATTGTAAGTGACATAGATCAAATTTTCACTAAAAATTTTTGGAATGAATTATTTTCTTATTTGGGTACTCAATTGGCTCACAACTCATCCTAATATCCTCAATCCAATGGGAAAACTGATATTGTGAATAAATTTCTAGAAGAATATATTTTTTTCTTTGAATATGATAAGAATACATAATGGGCCAAGTGGTTTCCCTTGCCATAATGGTGGTACAACACATCCTTCCATACTTCATCACAAATGTCCCCATTTATGGCACTTTTTGGATATCATCCTCTATCCATCACATCACCCTTGAAAAGGAATAAAAAGTTTTAGGTAGTAGAGGACCACATAGGGTACCAACAAGGGGTTGTTAAAGTATTGAAGGACAAATTGGTTTTGACACAAAATAGGATGAAACAACAAGTAGATCAACATCCCAGTAAAAGGAAATTTGAAGTTGGGGATTGGGTATTTTTTAGGCTAAAAACATATAAATAGATGTCCCTCAGGAAACAAAAAAAGGACAATAAATTAGAACCCAAATAGTATCACCCCTATAAGGTGCTTCAAAGGATTGGAAGTATGAATTAAAAATTGAAGTTTCCTCCATATTCACATGTACATCTAGTATTTCATGTTTTTTTCTTAAATAAGGTAATCGATGACAAGATCCTAGTCCAAACTATTTTACCAGAGATTAATGAAAAAATGAAATTTTTAATAAATTATTGTCATTGATGTCAAAGGTAATTAATTATTTAAATATAAATGTGAATTTGATAAATAAAAAAGTGGAAGTGGATTAGAAATGAAGTTACGTAAAATTGGAGTTTACATAAAAGTGGAGTAAACATGAAAGTGGATTAAAAAAAACAAAAATGAAAGAAGATTAAAAAAAAGGATGAATATATGTAAAAGTGGAGTAAACATGAAAGTGGATTAAAAAAAAAGGTAAAAGTGAAAGTGGAGTTTACGTAAAAGTGGAGTAAACATGAAAGTGTATTAAAAAAGGTGAAAGTGAAAGTGGAGTAAAAGAGAACATGGTATTTTCACCTTGATCTAAAACCCGTGGTGGTATTTTTACCATGGTATGTTGAAAAATAAATTAAAAAAATAAAAAAAAGGGGGGGAATTAATTATTGTTTTAATAAAATTCGTGTATTTTCAAATCAACATGACTTTTCATGTAAAGCTTACGGTGAAATATAAATGTAGAAAAGGATTATGAGAAACAAAGTGTGTGGGGGGATGAAAATTCAACATGCTTATGCATACCAATTGAGGAGTGACAATTGAATATAATTCAAGTAGCGATGATTAAATATTATGGAAGAGCATATCTGAAAAAAGAAGAAGGAGTGTCGAGATGATCTAGTGAAAGAAGAAGTAGAGAGTGTAAAGAAAATATGGTAAAATAAGAAGCAACAATCACATAGAAAGTTTGGTGAAGATAGAAGCATCAACAAGACCAATGAAGAACCTATAAATTTGTAATTAGGTTAGTTCCTACATAAAAAATAGTTGATGGGATCAATATCTCCAGTAGGTAAGTTCCTCTAAACAATGGAGAGGATTGTTGTCTCCTATAGATTGATTCCTACAAATAGCAGAGTTGATTGGTGTCTCATGTAGGTCATTACCTACAAACAATAGTGGGGATTGGTGTCTCCAGTAGGTTGACTCCTACAAACATTTGTAACTATAGGTTGGTTCCTACAAATGAATATAAATATTTTTTGTGGTTTTATCTTGAAATGGTTTCCACATTAAATATTGTGTCATTTGGTTTTCTTCATTAAGGTTTATAAATGTTAAAAATAAAAAGATAGCCTTATATTGATTCACCCCCCTTCTTAGTATAAGTGTGTCTCAATAGTTGGTATTAAAGAAAATCAACAAAAGAAATTTGGGACAAACTTCAAAACATCTATGAAGGTGATTACAAGGTCAAGAAGGCTAAGCTACAAACTCATAGAATACATTTCAAGAGTCTGAAGATGAAATATGACGATAATGATGCAACCTGCCTCCTCCATGTGGACAAAATTTTCAACACCATCAAAGGATTTGGTGAAATAGTTGAAGAACTAATTATTGTGAAAAAGGTGTTGAAGTCACTCCCCTTAAGATTTGATGCCAAAATTTCCACCATTGAGGAAATAAATGATTTGGATAAATTAAAAATGGATGAATTCAATGGGATCCTCACTTCATATGAAATGAGTTATGAAGAGGAAAAACCATAAAAAAGGGAAGCATCTTTCAAAGCCTCAAAGAAGATGAAGAACAAAGAGCACAAATCAAGTGATTGTTCTAGTTGTGAATTAGACACAGAGGAAGTTAATTTTTTTTGAAAACTCAAAAAGGGATTTGTAAAATACAAATGCAAGCAACTTTCAAAGCCTCAAAGAAGATGAAGAACAAAGAGCACAAATCAAGTGATTGTTCTAGTTGTGAATTAGACACAGAGGAAGTTAATTTTTTTTGAAAACTCAAAAAGGGATTTGTAAAATACAAATGCAAGTTTCCCTTTAAATTCTTTAACTATGGAAAAGTAGGAAATTTTGTTGCTAATTGTCCATATGCAAAAAATAAAAGTAGTGATAATGAAAAAGACTATAACATAAAGAGAAAACATTATCAACACAAAATAGCCACAAAAAATACAGGCATGAAAAGAAGAAGAAATCATATAAGAAGAATAAGAGTCTCTAGTCAAAAGAGTCTAGTGACTCATTTCAAGAAAGTACTGAAAGAAGTATCAATAGTGATAAAGAAAAAACTCTCTTTATGGAAATAGAACCAAATTTTGATGAAGACAAATAAATAATGGATTCAGAAGAAGAGGAAAATGATGGAACATATGGGGAAATGGATCTTGGAGAATAACTCATTTGTGCCTTAATCAAAATAAAGAAGCCGAGAAAAAAAGAATTTGAAACAATAGGAATAGCTTCATAAATATGAAGAAGAGGATCGTGATTCAAAAGCTAAAATGTCACAAATCCTTTAAGAATTAGAAAATATTATCATAAGCCTAAAATTTCAATTAGAAGAGGAAAGAAGGATGGAATAAATGAGAATCTAATTGAATAATAAGGAAGAAAATTGTGAAGATCTAGAATCTGAAATGGTTTCATTAAGAAAGAAACTAAAGAAAACAATTATTGAATCCATGTTTAAAAAGAGTGTTGAAAACTTAGATGATATTATCAATTGTCAAAGGTATCCATTCATTAAGACCAATCTTGGATATGATGGTGTTGTTACCTCCCTACCTACACTTAGTCTTAAGACAACCAATGAAGTTCTATTTGTTGAGAGAGGAATTCAGACTAGTTTTGTAGAAGAATAACCTATTTTGTATTGTGTCTAACATATTGATGAGATTCATGCTCCTCACATGCCAACATTTGAGCATGTTGTTACAAATGAAATTGTTGTTGATATGTCGAATTTTTCTACTTCTTTAATTGAACTTGAACTTGAGCCTACTTCCTATGATCATCCAACACAAAAATATGGTCCCTATCATCATACTCACCATAAAAATTGAAGGAATGGAAATCATGCTTTCAGATCTTTGTAGAAGAGACGTGAAAGTTAGAATTGTGGACCAGTGTTGACTACCAAGGTAGATTGCAGTTGGATTAATAGATGGTTTTGGAATCATTTGAACATATGTTTGAGGAATTCATATTGTTGTGTATCATTGGTTTTACATTCATGCAAAATTCATGTTACTTACTGATCATTTACTTGGAAGTGGTCGACTGAGGATTGACCTGACATGAAAATTGACTGGAGTTTTGAGTCGGTATTTGTCGACTGAGTTTCAACTGGGTTTTCCATCAACTGAAATTTTCAACACAAAATATTGTCGCTACTTATTGATTCCTCAAGGGGGAATGCTTGAAGTTGTTGATATGCGAACCCAACTGATGTCTTCATATTGATTCCATTATTTCTTATTGAAACGACTTGGATTTGTTGGAGACGCAATACTGCTTATGTTGGATAGAAGATTGTCCAGATTGATAGAGAATGATTATCTTGCATTGTTGGTAAGAATATTTAGACTTCTTTAGGAGTGTTTTTGTATCATGTTCGAGCAATTTCTTCTATTATAAAAAATTAAAGAGGGAAGGTTATGTGCTATGAATTTTTTCTTATGATAAAATTGAAGAAATTCAAAATGGAAGATTGTACACCAATCAACACACCTATGGTCACGGATTGTAAATTGAGAAAAAATGTTGAATTTCTAGAAGCAAATAAAACATTGTATAGGTCAATGATTGGAAGCCTACTATATGTGATGGCATCAAGGCTAGACATTATGCAAGCAGTAGGATTGGTTGCACGATTTCAAGTTGCACCAAATAAAATTCATGTGCAAGAAGTAAATAGGATATTCAAATATCTAAATGGAACCTTGAACTTCATATTATGGTACTCAAGAGGTGAATATTTTACTTTAACAGAATAAACAAATGCATATTCAGCAAGCAATGTTGATGACAAAAAAATTACAAGTTGAGGAACATTCTTTCTGGGAAACAATTTAGTGTCTTGGTTGAGTAAGAAACAATTTTAAATCTCTCAATCCACAACAAAATTCAAGTATATTGCAATAGAAACATGTTGCGCACAAGCTCTCTATATGAAGCAAACAATACAAGATATCAAGGTAAAATATGATCAACCAATATCAAACATCTGTGACAACACAAATGAAATCAACATTTCAAAGAATCATGATATGCACTCAAATACGAAGAATAGTCTCATAAAGTACCACTTCCTAATAGAATAGGTAGTCGAACTAAGTGTCATGTTGGAATACATTACCACCAAGGAACAAGTTGTAGATATTTTTACCAAACCATTTCCTAGAGAAGCATTTGAATATCTCAAACAACATCTAGGAGTGATATCCCTCTCATTTCATCAGTAAAGAAGCACGGTTTAGGGGGATCATACATTTTACATTGATGTCAAAGGGGGAGAATTACATATAGGGCAGAGTTGCAGACAAGGGGAGGAGAATTACATATAGAGGGAAAATTGGAGACAAGGGAGAATTATTTATATTTCTAGAAGATTACCTTTTTTTGGTATAGGGTTTCCATCAAAGGAAAAGGGGGGGATTTTTTAATAAAGTATTGTCATTGATGTCAAAGGTAATTAAATATTTAAATATAAATGTAAATTTAATAAATAAAAAAGTGGAAGTGGATTAGAAATGAAGTTACGTAAAAGTGGAGTTTACCTAAAAGTGGAGTAAACATGAAAGTGGATTAAAAAGGGTAAAAGAGAAAGTGGATTAAAAGAAAAGATTATTTTATTTAAAAGTGGAGTAAACATGAAAGTGGATTAAAAAAAAGGGGAAAAGTCAAAGTGGAGTTTACGTAAAAGTGGAGTAAACATGAAAGTGGATTAAAAAA
>CBVK0103284459.1:0-13522 GCA_900067695.1 Picea abies
ATATTTTCCATACCCTGCACACCAAATTGGGTATCAAAGACTCTAAATGACATATGGTGCTCAAATACCATGGTTTTCTTCATAGATACATTCAAACATAAATGGACTTTCTGGACATTGCATCATTGGGTACGACTTATAGATATGTTGTCAAGATCAAGAAAACATTTAAACAAAAGAGGCGAGATTTTGGATCTACAAACTCCTCACAGTCGAAGCAGGGTAAAGGTGGCCCCAACCCACAAAACAAGCGACAGAGAAACGATGGCCACTCTCAAGATAACCAATCCAAGACACAACACAAGAAGGGTAATGATAATTCGAAGAAGGAAATGAGAAAATGGTTTGAATACCATAAAATACCTTTCCACAACACCGAAGAATGCCACTCCAATTAGTCATCGATGGTTGAGTTGAAAGATTCCAAGTCAGAGGTAGATTCTGAATCCAAATCAAATACAAAAGGAGGGAAGCATATTATCAATTTCGAACCCAGTGCCATTGTTTCTACCACCAAATTCTATCCAAGCAAACCATAAGAACTAGAGGAAGGGGAATGCCTCTTTCACTCACATATGTGGGTAAAGGGGGCTCCACTTCATTTCATTTTTTATAGTGATAGTCAAAAGAACCTGATCTCAATAGAGGTTTTCAAGCAGTTGGACCCATCGACGATACTAGACCCACAACCCTACACCATCGATTGGATTCACCAAGGAAGAGATCTTCGTGTCAGCCAAAAATGTCCTCTTGCCTACGACATCAAGCCCTTCAGAGAGTCTATGGTATTGTGTGATATTCCTCCCCTTGAAGTTTCAGATGTTCTTTTAGGACAACCATATTTGTGTAAGAAACATGATGTGTATGTGTCTAGACCCCGCAATGTTATTATTTCTTTGGATAGACAATTGTATAGGATACCAGAGGTATTGTCGCCTATCGATATTTATTTAATCTATGCTAAGAAATGTAGTAAGGTCATTTCATAGACTGATAAGTTCATCTTATTTGTGATCCATTCTCACAGTAAGAATAAGGTCACTGTCACATATTTGGCCTCTACTCAAAGCCTCTCTTTGTAGCAAAAGCAAGTGGACAGGATCGTGGAAGAGTATAGAGACATCTTATCCTCATCCATTGAGGTATTAATGCACTACCAAGTCAAGCATCCAATTGATCTAAATCCCAGTGAACCTCTACCTAATGGACCAGTCTATCGTCTCTCGCTAATGGAAAATGATGAAATCAAGTGTCAGATCCAAGAGTTTCTTCAAAAGGGGCACATCATACCCATCTCCTCCCCTTGTGGTAGACCGATTGTAATAGTGTAGAAGAAATATGGGACATGGTGGCTCTACGTTGATTACAGATCATTAAACAAAATCACAGTCAGGATCCAGTACCCAATTCCCCGAATTGACAACCTTCTTGACCAACTCAAGGGGAAAAAGTTCTTCAAAAATATTGAACTAAAGTCTAGCTACTACCAGGTTCCCATCGAACCATCTGATGTATGGAAGACAACTTTCAAATCTAAAGAAGGTCTCTTCAAATGGTTGGTCATGCCCTTTGTCTTAACAAATGCACCAAACACTTTCATGAGTTTGATTGATGATGTATCGAGAGCCTTCACGAACTCTTTTGTGGTGGTATATTTGGATGACATCCTCTTCTTCAACATAACTTTGGAGGAGCACATGCAACATATTCAATAAGTTTTGATCACTCTACGATAACACAAGCTATATGCCAACTTTGAAAATGATTCTTTGGAATGAACATGGCCCAATACTTGGGATACATTTTTGATGATCAAGGGTACATGTGGATCAATATAACATCCAAGTCATACATGACTGGCCATCCTTGACCACACTAACCAAGATTCAGAGCTTCTTGGGAATTTCCAACTTCTACTGATGGTTTGTTTTTGGATTCTCCCATATTGCATGGGTCCTCATCCAAGTGACCAAGGGTGGTGGTAGGTAAAATTTCACGTGGAGGAAGGAACAACAACAAGAATTTGATTATTTGAACCATCGCTTGTGCTCAACCCAAGTACTCTCCTTACCTGATCTACAACAACCATTCGAGATTGAGACTGATGCATATGAATATGTTGTAGGTGCAACATAGTGAGACACTCTCAGATATTGTCCATAAATAACCCACCTATGATAAGTAAATGTATTCCATTGTAGAAACTTGTCATCAATGGAAACATTACATTATGGGAAAGGAAACAATCATCCACATTGATCACAAGCCTCTACAGTTCATACATACACCGGGGAAGTTGTAGAATGACCTCCATCAGAAGTGTCCCACCTACCTACAACAGTTCCATATCAACATCAAGTATAAGACATGGAGCACAAATTGTGTCACTGACTTCCTGAGTCGACCTACTATGGTTTCACTCACCATCATTGTCCATTCTTGTGTCCATGAGGCATCTCAGTGGCCCCAACTTTATCAGCAAGATTCAAACTTCGCCACCACCTATCAGCTCTTGGGTAAAATCACGAATGCCACCGATTTTCACATTCACGATAGACTGTTATGCCATCTGGGCCATCTTTGTGTTCCTACAAGAGAGATTTAAAATATTATTTGGGAGGCTCACTACATTCAGATGGTAGGACATTTTAGTATGGAGAAAACTGTGGTCGTTCTACATAAACATTTTTATTTCCCAAAAATTCGACAAGACATCAACACATATATCAGATCTTGCACTACATGTGCCATTGCCAATCCATCCATCAAGAATAAAGGATTATACACCTCCCTTTATACTCCCGAGAGGCCTTGGGAATCCATCTTGATGGATTACATGTATGTCCTTCCATCCACCAAGCAAGGAAATGATTTCATATTTGTTGTGGTTGATCGATTTTTGAAGATGGCCATTCTCACAACTTGCAAGAAGATCATCACAACGGTAGATACTCCCAATATTTTCTTCGAACAAGTGTGGGTCCATTTTTGGATACCATATACCATCATATCTAATTGGGAAAACAAGTTCCTCAACACATTTTAGTTGAGCCTCTGGTCACTCTTAGACACCAAGCTCACTAAATCCACTGCCTTCCACCCTCAAACTAATGGATAAAAAAAGGTCATCAATTGAATGATTGTGCACATCTTGTGCATGTATACCTCTAAGCATCCATGTATATGGGATGAGAGTCTTCCCTATGTTTATCATGGCTGCAATAAGGCTCTCCATAGCTCCACCAACCATATCCCCTTTCAGGTGGGTCTTAGATTCCAACCCTTGGGTCCCATTGATGTTGCACTACCACTTCCAACAACAAAGACAGATTCTTCCCATGTTCAGTTTGAGGTCAACAAAGCCACCAGATTCATTGAGAAGATTCATCACATCCGCCAATAGGTCCATGACATTTTTCAAAAGGGAAATGCTAAGTACAAGCAGTGCCATGATCAACACCGGGTACCGCACATGTTTCAGGTGGGAGACAAGGTTTGGTTACATTTTCTAAAAGAACTCCTTACAGGGCCCCATCAAAATTTCCATCCACTTCGCTATGGGCTTTACAATATCACCAAGGATGTGGGTGACAATTATTTTGATCTCAACACTCCCCCCTTCCTTGGATTGCACCAAGTGTTCAATGTGGACCTCCTTCGGCCATATTTTCCACCATTATTGGACATCTCGGAGATCACAGCACAATTGAGACTAACAAATATGAACAATGACTGCATGGAACATGCTTCCACTGATCAGATAATGGATACATAGGTCAAGGGCACTCACCAAAAGAGGATTCATCTTGATTGGGTTGTCAAGGCATGGTAACTCTTTCACCAAGGCAAGTGGCTCACCCTGAGCTAAATTGAGTAGAAATTTCCTCACCTCATGGGGTAAATCAACACAATGGAGACCATTTCTTCATAATGGGGGATCACTGATCCAGGTGGATATCGGTGGCCATCCACCTATTCCAACTATCTCTTCTTGACAATTTTTATCTCAACACGTTCTTCTATAATTCTTTGTAATTGTGGGTTCTACACTTCTGGGGCAGTCTGAATCCCTACACAGCTTCCAGGTGGATATTGGTGGATGAGCACCTAATCCAAATGGATTGTTTTGGATTTTTTCATGTCAGTACATCTTTTTGTACTTCCAAGGCCGTTTTGGGGCCCTAAACAATGTTTTTTTGGCTTGTCACAGTCAAATTCTTGACGGAGTCAAAGTTTGACAACATAATGTGTTGTTATCAAAAATATATTTCCAACAGGCTATCACACACCTAAAACGGAGGTCGTATGTAAACGTTATGACCCCGGTAAGTTGAGGTACCAACTTACCCATCATGGGCCACATAACTTTTGGCGTTTCATATCCTAGGGTTAGGTTTTTGGATGTCTAGGGTTTTAGAATTCATGAGTAATGTGAAAAAGGTCTCTGGAGCCTCAATGTAATCATTCTACTCAGACTAATGCACATAACAACCACATATCTTCTCAGAGATAGCTACCATTATTCAAGCAAGTTGTTTTTCATTCTGTAGTTTTATAGTTTCAGCCTATTTTATGTATTCAATCAAAGTTATTGTTCACTGGATATCTGATGTTGTTCTTTGTATCTCTTTTTTATTATATTCAGTCTATTATTCATTTTGTTCTTCTCATAAATTCAGATCATATAAGCTCTTTGAAACCTCTTCCAAGGATCTATATAAATAAAGAAAATCTTGATCATGAGGAGGAAGAATCATTTATAGATACATACTGCTAAAATTCATAGGTGCTTCTCCATCTACATCAGTTTCATTCAGGCTTCTTAGCACGGTTGAAGAGTCAAGGAGGAGAAAGGAGCAAGGGGAAAAGGGGAATGCATCTACACTAAAGGTATGATGGTACTGATGTATTTCTATCATTTCCATTAATAGATCATTTGTTTTCCCTATCTACATTGTCCAATTCAATTGTATAAGACATATCTAGTCTCATGTTAAATATATCAAGATAGATCTAGTGGATTTGATTTTTATAACACTAAAAGAATAGTAGATCAGTATTTGTTTGTCTCGTTATGTGAAGGAAGCAGGTAGTGGGAGCTAGAGATGGATCTCAAGAGTTGCATCAGCCAGACAGGCAAGGACAACCATCGGTCGAAAGGTATGCTCACCACCCTTCTTGGTTAAAAGGGAAAGAATGTATTTGTATCTAGGGAAATACATTACAAGTCTATCCCTCCATATATCTAGGATCAATAGGAAGATCCTAGGGATATCTTATTATCCACCTATGATATTTTCTCCATGACTAAACTGACGACTCTACCGGGGAAGGATGTTTAATTCTTCTCTAGCTCAAAATCCCTTCGATTTTATCCTCTATTTTATTTTGGTTATTTTATTACTTGATACTCCCTCTAAGGTTGGATCATCTAGATCTGATTGGATTTGGGTCAGATCTCTCTTTTTGAAAATGTTTGTAGTGTGTCACTTGTTGCACTACTGCTGACAAGAAACACGTCGCATGTTGCATGTTGTATGACCTGCAATACCCCTTGCAAATTAGGAAAATTGTAGAATTACTAGATCTCCATTATCATATCTAATCTCTTTGGTTTATGGGATATGTGATTGTTTTGCTTCTATATATATTGTCTCTAATTGAGTCCTTTTGTCACTCATTCAGTCTTGAATTTAGGTATGAAGTGTGTTTGTGTGGTTTGTTTGGATTGTTTAGTTACACTTGTTAGTTTTCTAGTGATCCATTGAAGTTTGGTAGTACATCCAATAGGTATGATCAGATCTGGTAGTGTCTTGAGTTGATTTCATTTTTTTTTTTGTCCTTTTGTGATTAGTACTCATTACTAGGTCCAATTTCATAAGTAACTTTTGGGTGAGGTACTTATAGAGACATTGGAGTGGTATTTTGGCATCACTACCATTTTCCTGCATCCCTTTCTTTCTTATTTGATAGTTTTCCATTTGTATATCATGTTCTTGATTAGATTAAGAAACCATTTGCATCATATTTGGAAAAATGAATAAAAAAAGTCTTTGCATGTTTACAAGCTTTTGAAGCATTAGGGACAAAGTGCATTGGTGAAGTGTTTGGCTTTCATCTTCTGATGTATTCCCTTATGGCCTTGTAGGGTGGAAATTAAGTCTATAACAAGAATGACGAATAATGTCTTCCTTCTTAAGATAGAGATACAAGTACAAATATTGGGTTTTCCTCTTCAACGTTGGTAGTTATACCTAAAGAGGGGAGTAAAGAGGCTTCATGAATTTGGATCCTCATTTTTTTATAAGGAATTGTTACTCCATATTAATATTGACCATTTCAGTTTTGAAATACCATAAATCATGATGAAACCTTCTCCATGGGTTTGACATGAGGTTAAAAAGAAGAAAGAAAAAATGAAGAAAGGTAAAAATTGTAGGGTGGAGGGCTACTTTTGAAAGGGATAGAAATGAAATTCATATTGTTATGTAATATTCAATTTGTAAGTTCTCTATTCACATGAGAACTATAATTTTTCATTGAAAAATTTATAAATAGAAATGTTGAAACTTCCAATGAAAAAATTATTATATACTAAGAAGTAATATAATTAAACCAAGCAATATTGCATGATAAATAAATTGTTTTATTTTGTTATTGATTCAATTAACAAACTATTTTAATATAATTTATAAATGTTATGCATTAATGATCCATAAAACTACTACAGATATTCCACTAGAATAGTTCATCAAAACATATATTGTATTATGTTTAAATGTTTTATTAATTCATGTTTATTTTCTTATATCTAAGATTTAGTATCACTAGATTATTACTCAAATCATGAAAATAAATGAAGTGAGAAAATGAAAGAACAATTAAACGAAAAAACCATCCACACAAATGGACATAAGAGGTATCCTCGAAAACCCAATATGGGAGAAAACCCATCTAGAAAGTGAGGCCTATGCTCTACTCTATTTTCTTCAATTATGAAATACAAGTACAAAAAAAGGGGGAACTGACTATGGAGTTTCCTTCGACACTGGGATCTCAATGGATACTACAAAATATCCTACCTCCTTTACTATGCTCTCAAAATCCCACTCCTAGATGTTTTGATCAACAATGGAACAATTACAATTCTAAATAATGGAACACTTTTTGCTCCTAGAGGCTCAATATTTAACATGACCTAGTAGTCATCTAGGGTTCGGGTTTTTGTATCCTCAACCCTTAATTAGTTGTATTTTTTTACCTTCTATAATATTCTTGGAATTCCCACATGACTAACCCCACATGTGCAGGTAACATAGGTTAACATGGCATCCACTTAGGACCATGGTGGTCAACAAGGTAGGAAAACTTGTGGGAGGCATACTTATGTATACGAAATCCAATTAAGGTGATTTTCACACCGTTGGAAATGTATTGGTGTGTAGAATAGAATATATGGGTTGGTATCTATGCATGCAAGGTATTGAACCCAAAAAATTTCTCATTTTATGCCTCAAAATGGCTCTAGAAGGTTTGAAACCCCAAATCTTCAAGTTGGGACCTTCTACTAAAATTGGACCTACAAGCCAATTCCTCCAATTTTTCCACCCAGAAAGTACCAAGAGAGATGAAAAATTATATAATGATAAAATATGGATCAATTAAGTATCTCAAATATATAAACATTTTTTTAATGGTTTTGGTTAGTATAAATTCAAACTATATTATCAACTTTATATGTGCGAAAGGTTTAAAATATTTGAAAGACGAGGAAAAATATGTACAAAAATATTACTAAGATCTATCCTATCTAAACTCATATTGAAAACATAAAAAGGATAAAAATAGATCTATCAAATAAGAGATATGATACATGAAATTTACATGGTAAAACCCCAAGTTGGGGAAACATCGATGAAAGCAAGGCCTTCTTTTTTCTCATTAACTCTCCCAATTATAAATGCTAGAGAACACACATTTATGGAGTTCAAATGGGATTCATACAACTATCAAGAATATGGATGATGTAGCCTAAGGATCCATAGCATCCAAGATAATGATCAACACCATAATCCACCATCCACCTTACTTGATTCAATACCAATTGGCTTGGTTTATATTTACAAGGAGAAACCTAGACCATTGATCTTAAGTCACAATAAAGGGTGTAGATAAACCAATCCATAAAGGTTGATGATAATCTCATCAATATATAAGGGATATGTAGTGTATAATAATGACCTATGATCATAAGTCATTATTAACTGAGAGAAAGGTTACCACCAAATAACTCCCAAAACTATCTACATGTGCACTATTACAAAAGTTTAGTGATTCCATGTTACATGTATAAATTCCCCACAAATGTTGTTATAATGATCATCATTGTGACACTAATTACATAATTACATCATACCACTAGAAAACATTAAAACACATTCTAACATTCTCTTGTAAAGTTGACTAGATGAAGGAGAACACGACTCAAAGAAGGAGTTATGTTACCTTACCTTTGATACCATGAAAGACCAAGAAAAATATGTAGAAGCATATTACCAAGATCTACATTATATAAAATCATATGTAAAGAATTAAACAAATAACTATAGATCTATCAAATAAGAGGGAAGAAAAAATAAATTTACATGGTAAAACCCCAAGGTGGGAAAACATCCATGGAAGCAAGGCCTTCTTGTTTTTCATATATCCCTCCCAATTACAAATGATAGAGCACACCCATGTTTGGATTTCAAAGTGGATCCATACAAACCTCTAGCATATGGATGATCTCACCTAAGGACCCATAAGATTAATTTTAATGATCAATACCATAATCCACCCTCCACCCTCTCATAGATTCAAGACAAACTATCTCTATTTATAATAACCATGAGAAATCTAGACCATTGATCACGTGGCACAATCAAGGGTGGATATTAACTGATCCATAAAGGTTAATGATAATTCCATCAATAGATAAGAGATAAGTGGTTGATAAGAATGACCTATAAGTGTAGGCCATCATTTCCTGAGAGAGAAGTCACCACTAAATAATTCCCCAAAACTATCTCCATGTTCACATGTTCAATATTATAAAAGTCTAGTGAGGCCTTGTTGCATGTATACATGCCCCACAAATGATGTCATAATGATCATCATCATGACACTAAGTACAAGATTACATCAAGCTACTAGACAACATGAAAACACATTCTAAAAATACTTATGTTTCAATATTTTTTGTTAGATAATAATTTTTTTCTAATGGCAACTCGATGAACCAAACACCTATTAACACACGAACTAGCCAAATACCCAAAAACATTAGTGACAACCAATTGAGATATCCAATTGGGATTATTAGATTAGATACATGTGTCAACATGGATTATAATTTAATCTTTAAGATTAAGAGTTCTGTGGGTTTGGTTAATTAGAAGATGAAAGGAAGACAAGACATCTCTTGGGTAAGAAAGGCATACTGGGACTAGAAACAATCCCTTGCAAACCCACTGCTCCTCAATGAAATCCCCTTTGCATTCCCCCCAAGACAACCTCCATCGGTGAGAATCCCTTCCTCACCCTTATGGGTGAGCAATAAATACGCAAGTCTTTATTATATATATATATATATAGTAAGTGAGTTATATAACAATTTTAAGTCCATCTTAAATCTGTAATCTCCTCACACATGATTAAGACAAGTAGGAGTTACATATTCCAACATTTTTCTCCAATGAGATCTTTGTGGGGAAATCAAAGGGACACTTTCCCACATTTTTGTGGATGTTGTTTCTTATAGTGTTCATGGTGAAGGAACAATGACAAGGCAACCTATGGGGGCTTTGGAGAGACCTCCCTTCTTTAGGCCTCAAGTTGACTCTTGGTCTGAACGAGGTAACCTTCAAACTATCACAAAGATTGTTTTTGAGAGCTTCCTCAAAACAACATTTTTATACAAACACTAATTCTTGATATCATTAATTAATCAATAAATAAATCCTAAAGGATCAATGAAAGCTAGAAATAGCAACCAACTCCAAATATCCCATCAGGGGCCTTTCCATTGGGCACCTTTATCCCACCTTGCAAATACATAAAAATGTTTAATGAAAGATGCAAAAGATATGTCTCACTTACCAAAGGGAGTGACATGGAAATCATTGGCACTAAGGAACACAAGATATCATAAATAATAATGAGGTTTGAATTCTTAAGTATTTCATATAATAAAGAAAACATATTGGGTATTTAGATGAGGCCAATAGCATACATGAAAACATATTGACAATGTTCATCAAAATCCAATAGTTTAACACTAATCAGTAACCATAAACCCTTGTACAATCTTGATTTCTGATTAGGAGATTTTTTATTACTAAGATGAAATCATATGTGTTGAGTCCATTGTAAAGCATTTAAAGAAAACAAGCCCACTTAGAACCTTGAAAATCAATGAATATAATACATAAAGAATAACAAGTATTTCAATGATTATTGATTTACATAATATTCAGAAAGTTGTAAAGATAATAAGAAGAACAAGTCTGCAATATAAATCTTCATCACTGAAACAAAATTATACAAAAGATCATAGTTACTCAGGACAGAGTAGTTTTTTATTAACTAAAAAAAAATACATAAACTAAGAGTAAATAATAAAATCTGCAAAGTAAGTGATGAATCTTCTGGCTAGTTTCTTGAGAGTATATAATAAAATCTGCAAAGTAAGTGATGAATCTTCTGGCTAGTTTCTTGATCTGTTGCAATTACAGTGGCAGTGAGGGTTCTGAGCACTTTTTCCGCTCCACTACAAACACTCCAACCCCTTCTTAGTACCCAACATTGCCATTTTATTCCTTCTCAAATGCTAATTCCTTGTTTTTCTTTGTGCCACTGCATTCTCAATAGAAGAAGGTACTTGATGAAGGATCGATAAATTAAACACTTGGTGTGCCACTTTTCCACAAGTTGGCATCTTTTCATGCTTGCCACACTTTCTCCGCGAATATTTACAATTCAACCAAATGCCACTTTTTTTTCTCTGACCTTTTTCAAATATAAAGAATTTGATATATATTTCAAAGGCTGGTGGGAACATATCCTTCATAAAGTCAGCAAATAATTTACGCACATATGATGCACTCATATGATTTTTGACATACTCCATTGTTTCCTGTAGCAAAAAGGTATGATCTTTATCCACTTCCTCACAAAAGATTTAGTTTTGGTACATGAAGTGAACCCAAAATAACCCTTTTTATGAAATCTTCAGAAAAAATATTGAGGAAGAACTCCTAGGAACCACCATCTACAAGCATTTTGTAAATTGCGCTGTGAACAAACTAAATGTCCAATAGTAGTTGCCTTGTTTGTCCTCTCTAGAAAACTTTGTACTTTATTTTGTACATGCATCTTTCATTTCCGGACTTCTCATTGGGTCTGAACATAGTTTGTACATGCATCTTTCATTTCCGGACTTCTCATTGGGTCTGAACATAGTTAAACTTGTAAAATGCCAGTGGCATTTGTATGGCCATTCATTTGTATCCAAACAAGTGGCCATTTACCTATCAGTTGCAATCTCCAGCTCCGAAATTTCCTAATTTGTAGACTTCAACAAATTTAGTAATGTGTTTCTTCACTTATACACTATATGAAGAACATGCCCAACTTTATGCAATAGCAGGGCTTCCAAAGAAATCTGCAAACTCAAAAACCAAAATTGCAAAGAATTTCTTTAGTTTGCCCCCTATTACACTGTCTGTTAATAGCACTACAAGTAATGAACTTCAACCATAGTAAATAGAGGTTGCATAAGGAGACATGAATAACTACTTCAACCATTTTCCTTCTGCCAATCTAAGTATCTTCTACATAGCGCTTCAAGTAATCAACAAAATTTGTCTCATTTGAAAAGAACACTCTCGACTCCCACACACGTAAATTGACAGAGGCCCACAACAATTGTTTGCAAGACCAATTCATATGTAAAAGTGCCAAATCTGGATACAATCCCAAAGATAGTCGGACTTGTGGATATAGCCAGGCATAATATCAATTTTGCATTCACCAGGTTTACTAATTCTAGGACGATTTGGCCGAATAAATAGAGTTAAACATCTTTTGATCTTTCCAAGCATCCTCTATTAACATGTGTTTTTAGAACATGACTCTATTTGTGCGAATCAAGATCATTATCCATGCTGTCCTGTAGATTCACTAAATCTAGAATTTGGGGAATTCTTCCACACTTAGAACTACAACCAATTAAATAGGAAGTCGTCATTGATATCCATCTTGGTTACTAGGCATATTTCTGTATTGGTCTGGATGCACAAAACAAGAAATTTTGGAGGAAAAATGTTGCAACCCTTCAATAGTCCTTTTTGTTAATTTTTCGAATTTGAGCTTGTCAAATAACCATCTTAAATTTTCTGTAGAGAGTTCAGAAGAAATGTCTGCCAATACAATTGGTGTGGCCATTAACTCCTTGTGGTGGAGGATGGTTGGGCTAATAATGAAATTATAAGTCTAAAATTGGATTCTCATCCATGCGTCCATTTCTTCCCAGGCCATCTACGATTCTCAGATTTCGGGGTGCCAATCTGACAACTTTTTAACACTCCATACGCCTCCAAAAAATTTGAAAGCTGGCACGCGCAATCATTTCTGGAGCATAAAAGTTGATAATTCGAAATGCATAGCAGTCCTCGATAATTAGAACGTGTGGAGGGCTGGATTTTAACCGTTTTGCTATGGGCAACGCACAGATATAGTTCACTCCTTTGTTGACAAAACTTGTCATTGATGCCATAACAAACATTGAAGCTGATTCCAAATCAAACTTATTCCAAAACTTTGCCCCATTTTAACAAGCTCACTCTCTACACACGATTCATTAGAATTTTCCTCACATTCAGCAACTAAACCCTAGAAATTAAAGTTGGCAGATCGAAAAGATGCTGGCAAGTTTGGAATTGTTCTGACTACCAAGAACGTTCCGTATCACAAAGCCAAATGATAATGCATTTCAATTGATTTTCCTCTTAGATTATGATGTTTCTATGGAGGAAACATGTTATTCTCCCAATTCTTCCAATGCTACAACGTCCGAGCATTCCGTTGATACCTAAAATAAATAACGAATCTTCCTTGCCAACTGTGAGAATCAAGGAAGGACCTACAACAAAAAGGACTTTGACATTCTCCAAATTTCTGAAATATAGGAAGAAAGAAACTATGACCATACGATACCACCATCTTAAGCATTGTTCTTCCTGTATAATTCCACGCGAAAATGGCTAGCCATATTAGTCTTCAAATTTCATCTCTAAGGTCTATCTTACAAAATGTTGGATGCTCATGTTGGATCACTGAGAGGGGGTGTGAATTAGTAATAGCGTAATTATAATCTTTTTTCTTCAAATAATCCAAGTGTTATATCAATGTAGAATTATTATTCAATAATGAGCAATCACACACATACACAGTACACCAGTATTTTACGTGGAAACCCAAA
>CBVK0103284473.1:0-14702 GCA_900067695.1 Picea abies
GGCAACTGAATTGAATGGTGCAACTGAATTGAATGGTGTTAATGGATCGTTGCAATGCTAAATTTGGTTGTGTTAGTCTCATTATGATTATTAGGAAACTAGTTTTAAAAAAAAAGATACGAGGATAGGATGGGTCTCTCATTCCCATAATCCACAAAGTTTTGTTAGTCTACTAATTTATGTCAAAGATCATTTTTTTTCTTTTTTAATTTATTATCTTTAAAAACATTGCAGGACACATCTCTTCCATCTTCATTATAAAATACACCTCATATATCTAGGCACAATAAAAGATGCAACAAAAAAAAATTCAATTTAAGAAGCCAAAAAACTCGTGTAACAATTTTAACATTTATTGTTAAGACACAATTGGAATTAGATGAACCAAATCCAACTCAAAACATATAAAGATTTGGAGAAATCAACATCTTTAATTCAACAAATAGATTCAAAGGTATAAAAAACCATAGGGCACACACATTGTGCAAGCCCAATAATATATTTTAACATTCCAATGCAAAATTCAAATTTGTCCAATCTCGAAAAAATACTAGAAAAGATTGTAAATCATAATTTTATTGCCCAAAGAGAAGTAGTGTGCTCTTATAGTATGGGTGGAAGGGACAACTCATAATAGCTGGAATGTGTGCATTTGTGTATGATGCTAATAAATTAAAAGGAGAAAAATGAATAACCAACGAATGTAGGATAAGAAAGAAAAAATAAAAACTAATTTTAACTATTAATTAAAATAAATAAATTAATATAAATGTAATTTTATATTTTTGTTTAGATTTGTATATATTGGTACTTAGTAAATATAAAAATAAAATTAATATATATTTATGTTTTTTAATCTTAATAATTTAAAATAAAAATAAAATAAATAAAATATATATATATAATTATTTTTTAATTATAATCAATTACTTAAAATTTCATATTTATGAATTCTCATAAAACTTGGAAAGACTTGTAACTAGTAAACACAAATAAAAAAACATAAAAACATAACCAAACACTAGGTTATAATGAATAATTAGCTTTGCTAATTCATCAAACTTATATTTAACTTACAAATATAAAGTTGAAAGTTTGATTTTCTTATACACTTTAATATAAATCAGTTGTGAAAAGAACATTTTGTTTTTTTTTAAATAATTTTGTTTAAACTGCTTTTAATGTGATTGACAAGTTTAGCTTCTTTTGTTATGGAGTAACATATTTTTGATTTTATAATAAATTTAAGATTTTAAAATAAAAAATCTTTAAATATTTAATAAAAAATTAAATAATTTAAATTATTATTTTTTAAATAAAATAAAAATTAAAAACTAGTTTAAAAATAATTAAATAATTTAAAATAAAATACAAATTAAAAACTGGTTTAAAAATAATTTAAAGTCAAATAAGTTAGTGTGTTAATAGATAAGTTTGATAAAATACGTGTAATGGCAACAATGAGTGATGAGTACTTTAGTCAATAAATACATGGTAGTATACAAGACTTTAAGTGATTTTTTTATTGGGTTTTAATACAAAGTCTTTTTTTATTGGGCTTTCATCAAAGTGGAATGTAAAGAATTGGAGAGATCAATAATCACACTAACTTGTACTTAAGAGTCACACTAACTTGTACTTTCATTTATGTTGTTGATGTATTTTTTTAATGAGTTTATTTAGGTTGTTGATGTACTTTTCTTATGAGCTTATTGTTATATGTATTTTTTATAACATTGTATTTAAATATGGCAGAATTTGGTATTTGCAGTACATGGCACATGAGGGAGAAATACCACTTAC
Source organism: Picea abies (assembly GCA_900067695.1). Classification (NCBI taxonomy): domain Eukaryota; kingdom Viridiplantae; phylum Streptophyta; class Pinopsida; order Pinales; family Pinaceae; genus Picea; species Picea abies. The sequence continues at coordinate 1,804 of CBVK0103284473.1, forward strand.
ATATAGACAATGTAGAAATACCACTTACATATAGAGAATGTACTGTGCAGTATATGAGGGAGAAATACCATTTACATATAGACAATGTAGTGTGGTTAAGGTATTGGTTGGTATATTTATAATAGAAACGTTGAGAAAAGTTAGATAAGAAGATGCCACATCACAAAGATATAAGTTGACATTTTGGTTTTTCTAAATAATATTGAATGGACCTAATGGTTAAGAACATATATTTCCTAGAGTAAAATTCGGAATTAAGGTATCTCACTCACAAATAATGATGCATTTTGTGCTCTGCAACTAGGGTTTAGCGCCTCCCCGTGGCCTTGGTCTGCGACGCCATACTCTCTGCCCCGCTGGGGCTCATGAATCGCAAGGAGGGGGAGCCGTCGGGCGCCTCCTACAGCCGAATCACGGCAAATGGCAGCCCCACAGAGGGCCCAAAGCGGCCGACCTTTGAACCGCCTCCAAACCTGCGCGCGGAGCTCCTAGAGGAAGGAACCTTCAAAGATCGAGCAATGGACATAGATCCAGAAAAGGGGCCCATCCAAACCAGCGCGTCAACGCCATGGGTACCAGGTAAGTGCATTCCACAAGCTCCACAGGCACCGAAATATGTCGTTAGCTCACCACGAATAGAAGAGCAGAAGCAATACATGAGGGACTACGCCTTGGTGGGCAAATTCCTAGGGCTTTGGCCCTCGGAGCGAGATCTAATCAAGTGGATCCAATACTGGTGGAAACCGAAAGGGCATTATGAACTGCAACTGGGTTCCAAGGGTTTCTTCACCATTATCTTCCACAACCTGGAGGACCGCAACCGTATCTTTGATGGAGGGCTGTATTTCTATAACTCGGCAGGACTCTTCTTAAGATTTTGAACCGAGAAGTTTAGCCCTGAGAAGGAAGACTTCACCCATGCACCGGTTTGGCTCAGATTATACTCCCTACCCCAGGAGTTCTGGTTAGAAGAAGTTTTGGCCGACATTGGGAACACCATCGGTATTTACGTCAAATCCTCAGAGGCCACTAAGCAACGACGCTATACCTCCTATGCAAGAATCTGTGTGTATCTCAATATTGCCAAACTACTCCCGGGATCCATCACACTGGAATATTATGACGAGGACTGGTCTCAAACTATTGACTACAAGCACATCCCTTTTCGTTGCAGGAAATGCCACGAGCATGGGCACCTATTCAGAGAATGCCCACTCAACATGATGTCAAAAGAAGGGAACCCAGAAGCCGGCAAGGACAAGGACGGATTCATACAACCAGCGGGGAAAAGGCGTCAAGGACAAAGGAAACCAATGGCTCAGGTAAGCAAAGATCCTTCAACTAGTAATAAATTTGCCATTTTGCAGAACCATACAGAAGATACCATAAATCAGGGAAACCCCATTGAGCCCGCTCCGGGCACTGCACCTCAATCCACCAGTCAAGGAACAGAACAGCCAAACCAGGGCCAGGGGCCCGATCCAGGCCACCATGATGCAACACTGGATGCGCCAGAGACAGAAGAAGGGGAGGTGGATATGGAGCTAGAAGAATAAGATTTGGCTGGAGTAGATCTGGAGCACCTCGAACACGCTTATCGGCAACAAAAGCTCTACACAATACCCAGGGATCAATTCCGGAAGGTCCACAAAGTCTTCCTCAATTCCTCAGTTGGATCCTCAGCCCGAGCCAACAAAAGCCTCGGAATCCAGGGTAGTCAATCAAAAAACCCAACCAAACCCTAGAAGGATGAAAAGAAAAGAGGACGTAAATCCACCAACAAACTCATACAAGAAATAGGAAACTTCATGGTAAACTCCGGGCAAATCAACCTGATCTCGGATAACTTTCCCCCTCTCCCCACTCCCCCGTCATCATGAAGATCATCACATGGAACATCAGAGGCCTCAACGGACGTAGCAAGCAAAAATTGCTACGAGATCTGATAATAACAGAAAAACCAGAAATTGTACTCCTACAGGAAACAAAATGCACTTCGGAAGACATAGACAAGCTCTTACCCTACTGCTGGAAACAAGGGATGGCAGTAGCCATTGACGCCATAGGAACAGCTGGAGGTTTGGCTGTACTATGGAACACCAACACCGTGCTATTGGAAAATTTCATCACCACCAGGTGGTCCATCACAGCCGATTACAGGCTTATAGGCTCAAATAGGCCTGGCATTCTAACCAATGTCTACGGCCCAGCTAGCCCAAGGGATAAGCAGAACTTCCTCAGAAGCCTGCGTTATACCGCTAGTCTAACACAAAACAAACACTGGATAACATGAGGCAACTTCAACATCATCCGCAGCCTGGCGGAAAAAAGAGGAGGATCAAGGCGCCTGGACAGGGACTCCAATGACTTCAATACTCTCATAGAAGAGCTTTACCTAATTGATTTGGATACCAACAATGGCGTGCACACCTGGACAAATAGAAGAACCAGCATACACCAAATTGCCTGTAAGCTGGACAGGTTCCTGATTTCAGAATCTCTTATGATAGAGGGCATTGCAATGGAATTGGATATTCTAAACTACTCTGGATCAGATCATTGGCCCCTACAACTAAGCTTGGATATCCCAGCTACTCCAGGCAAGAAACCATTCAGGTTTGAGAAATTCTGGCTAGACCACCCGGATTTTCAAGAAAACATTCAAGATTGGTGGAGGAAGGCAGCAGTTCTCGGTGGATCCAAAATGTATAAATTTCAGCAAAAGTTAAAGAATCTCAAGCAGACTCTCAAAATCTGGAACCAGAACATGTTTGGCAACATTTTTGATGCTCAAAAACAGCTCTCGATGCAATTGGAAGCGGTTCAACATCAAATCAGATTACAAGGACTCACAAATGAGCTTAAAGACCAGGAATTGAAGTTGAATCAACAGCTCGAAATCAGGCGAAAACAAGAAGAAATATTATGGAAACAGAAATCAAGGGTGCATTGGCTTAAGGAAGGGGAGCGCAATACCAAATTCTTTCACAGGACTGTCATTCAGAGATGGCATACCAACAAGATCACTCACCTCATCTCAAACGATGGGGACTTGGTTTACTCCCATGAGGATATGGGAAATACCCTGATAAGTCATTTTCAAACCCTCCTCTCGGAACCCCGGGTAGACAGACAGGAAGCAATCAGCAAGATTACCAGGCATGTGCCCTCCCTAGTCACCCCAGAGCAAAACACAGGCCTTCTCCGCCCTATAACTATCGAGGAAGTATACCAAGCTCTTCAGGAGACTCCTAAGGATAAGGCTCCCGACCCTGACGGTTTCACAAGTGACTTCTTCCACCACTGCTGGCCGCTGATCAGAAAAAAAGTTTGGGAGATTATAGAGGATTCTCGGGCATCCGGTCAGATCCTCCAAGCGCCGAATGCCACATTCCTGACCTTAATTCCCAAAGAGGGGCAGGCGCACCATCCCAAGCAGTTCAGACCGATTGCGCTTTGTAATGTCATCTACAAGCTTCTGACAAAAGTAATAGCAAGGAGACTCAAGCCCATCTTACCCACAATAATATCTCCAGAGAAATCAGGCTATGTTGAGGGCAGACAAATCTTAGACAGCATTATCCTTGCCCACGAGGTGATCCACTCTCTCCAGAAAACCAAGACCCCAGGTATGCTGCTTAAATTAGACCTCTCTAAAGCTTTCGACAAGATTAGTTGGGATTATATGAGAGCAATGCTTCTAGCGTTCGTCTTTGATCAATGCTGGGTAACCTGGATTATGAATCTAACTTCTTCAGCCTTTTTCTCTATTCTAGTCAATGGTGTCCCATCGAGACCTTTCTCCCCTTCTAGAGGGATCAGGCAAGGAGATCCCCTCTCTCCTTTTCTGTTCATTATAATGGCCGAAGGCCTTAGTAGATCCATCCACGTAGCTATTGAAAGTAAACTACTAACATGTCTTCCCCTGCATGGCATCTCCCCTCCCATCTCGCATAGCCAGTTTGTTGACGATACCCTCCTGATGGGAAGCCCCACCGTCAAGGAAGCCCTTGCCATTTCGGATCTCCTTCAAACCTTCTCGGATGCCTCGGGCCTAGACTGCAACAAAGAGAAGTCCCAAATCTTCTTCTTTAACACTCCCTTGCTGGTCCAGCGCCATATCTCTGGCCTCCTTGGGTTCAACCGAAGCTCCCTTCCGTCCAAATACCTTGGCATTCCCCTGATTGACAATGCGCTCCAAAACTCTTCCTGGGAGCACCTCCTTTCCTCCTTCACCAAAAGACTGGCCTCTTGGACCTATCAAGCTCTAAACCTTCCCAGCCGACTCATTCTACTCCAGGCCATCCTCTAGGCCCTCCCGATCTATTCCTTTTCTGCTTTGGCGGCCCCAAAGTTTGTCCTCACCACTATCAAAGGCCTGCAAAGGAACTTCATCTGGCAAGGCCTTAACACAGGAAATAAAATAGCTTTGGTTAGTTGGGACAAACTCTGTCGACCTAAGGAGCAAGGTGGCTTGGGTTTGAGAGACCCCTGCATCATGAATAAGGTGCTAAGTGCCAAAATCTAGTGGCGCTGGTTAAAAGGTCCCAAGGACCTTTGGGCCCGACTCTGGAGGAAGAAATATGCTCCAAATGTGGCAGAAAAGAATCTTATCCGATGGAATGAGGACACCCCGGGATCCTTAATATGGACAGCAGCGAGGCAGAATCGACAATTGGTATCCGAGCATGCCTTCTGGGAAATCAGGAATGGTAAAACAACCCTCTTCTGGCAAGATTCTTGGCAACAATGGCTGGTTCTATGCAAGGAGGATTGGGCCCAGGAAATCTACACGCAAGCCACTCAGGCAGGCCTGACAACAATAGCTGACTACTGGCAGGATGGACCCCAGGAAAACATGTGGCACTGTTGGCACCTGGATAGGGAACACATCGCTTTGAGGGCTGACGTGGCTCTAGAACCCTGGCGCGAGGAGATGTTGAAACGAAAATTCCCCAAAAGAACGGGCGAGGACATCCTAAGGTGGGGATACAGACCAAGGGGAACCTTCAGCACTAGGGAAGATTACCAGCTCAAAGCGCTTGCAAACCCTCTCCATAATGCGAAAGTGTGGGGTAAACTCTGGAATCTTAAGCACTGGCCAAAAATCACCCTTTTCCTATGGCTGGTCATTCACTCCAGCATTCTAACTTGGGATAACCTCTCAAAAAGGGGATTCGTTGGTCCCTCGATATGCCTACTCTATGGAGAGGCAGAGGAAACAATGAATCATCTTCTCAACTCCTGCCATTATACAGCTCAAATTTGGGATCAAGCAGCAATTATTATGCGCACCTCAGATCGCAGCCGAGACAGCATCCTGGCAACCATTACAAACTGGAGGGACCAAGCTTTTCACTCACCCCTCCTCAATCAAGTTTGGCAACTCCTGCCAGGCTTTATTTTATGGCAAACCTAGAAAGAAAGGAATAGAAGAACTTTCAAAGGCCTAGCCCTCCCCTGGCAACACTGTTGGCTTCAATGCTATTGTAACATTCTGGAGACTCTCCCCCTTCAGCAACGGCCCGCTGAGCCCAAGAACATCATTCCGAATGAACTCCCCATTATCCATTTCTGGTCCCCACCCTCTCCCCTTCGGGCTTGGCCTTCTCCCCACCCCCCATAAGGTTTTATCAAGCTCAACTTCGACGGGGCCTCTAAGGGCAATCCTGGACCTGCAGGCTATGGAATTGTCCTTCGCGACACCTTTGGGCACATCCTCCTCATCAGTGCAGGCCCCATAGGACACCTCCATGAATAATGCAGCAGAACTGAGGGGTCTCACCAGAGGACTCCAAATAGCTATTGAGAGCAACTTCACTAAGATAGTCGCTGAGGGAGACTCCTTAATCATTATCAACTTACTGTGGAAAATTATCAATGGGGCCAACCCGGATAAAATATCACCTAGCTGGAGACTTTTACATGGATTGCAGACTATCATCGATTCTCTACACCCAGGGCTGACCATCATCCCAGCCCACGTCAGAAGGCAGGCGAATCAAGTGGCGGATGGCCTGGCAAACATAGGCATCAACTGGAGCGACTCGGAACTCCTCTGTCACTCAGCTGTAGAACATGATCACCCAATTCTTCAGCAATGCATTCGCCAAGCAAGGGCGACGGATGCTTCCCCGGATGGGGTGTTAACAGGGAACACGTGGAGGATGAACGGGGGGGCATATGCCAACGGGGCACGGAGCCATGTGACGGGCTTGTGCCTCCGTATGCCACCCTCCCGCAGCATTAAAGCACTCTAAATGCGATGGGAAGGGCTGTTAATGCTCCCCTTCGACCCTTGCGTTGTGTTATGGTGCACTCATTCGACTCGGTTCATTATCGTTGTTGGTGGCTCGTTGGGCTCCTCCCTTCGCAGCCATGTTTATCCTGTGACTGTGTTCTTTGGCCCTCGGTGGTTTCTCCTGTCAAGTAGCCCGGAGACCATAGCCTTCCGCCACTCATGCCTAAGCACAAAAAACACTTACGAGGGAAGCCAAGGTGGGGCTCCCCCTGGAGACCACGTCGACCCTCCACTTCCTCGCGCGCCTCGCCACCCACCGACTCTTCCATCCGCTCGAAGCCCCAGCACAACAGCTCTTCATCCCTCAATCCGCCGACCATGAATTTCAATTGTCTAGAGCTGGTTCCGCGGCTACCCAGCTCTTCCTTGCACTTCCTCCCTGCTCCTGCGGTGACTGCACTAGTCCGCCTCCCGAGCCCGGCTTTCCCTAGAGATATAGGAGTGGACCCACCTTCTCATCCGAGGAAGACTGGACATTCTGCCTCCCCCACTCCCGATTCCACTTTCAATGAGCAGCTGAAAGACAAGGTGGCCATCTTCTATGGCCTTGTCTTCGAACTCCGTCAGGGGGTGGATGACTTGCATTTCAAGCTGCAGCTAACCGACGACAAGATGGTGCTCTTCCTACAACATCTAACCTCCCTGCATGAAGCGGTTCTGTCAACCCCGGAAGGAGAAACATCCAAGCAGAATTCTGAGGCAAAAGCCAAAAGAGAAAACGACACCGGGAGCGCGAAAGTAGCTGAGGATACTACTATGCAATGGGCAGCTACTTCGAGCGAGGATATGGCCAAGTAGAATGCAGCAGGCTTGAGACCGACGCAAAGTGGGAAGGAGACCAGGGGATTCGAGGACAACGCGAAGAATGACCCGGATACCGCGGCCACGAAGCAGGACGAAGAACAGTGGGGTGACGGCACGACAGTTGTCGAAGAGGTACCCTAGCCTGGGGACCTCTATGCCACCTGGCTGGGACACGCGTTCGGTGTTTAGTCTGATGTTGTGACAGGTTTTCTCTTTATGGTTATCTATGCTGTTGCAGACTTTTTACTTTTTAGTTTATAATTATGCATTTGCTGACTACGCTGAGGACTGGGCTGGTTTCCCCTCTGTTGGGGCAGCCCACTCATCACAGCAGAACAATATATGTATTTGGAACATCTTTTTGCCTCTAGCAGGTACTTAATATATGAAACTTCTTACTTAAAAAAAAAAAAGAACATGTATTTCCTCTTAAGAGGTTACAAGTTCAAATCCTGTCAGGAATAATTGGATCTGTAGATTTAAGTGGCTAAGTTTGTTTAATCCATTTATGCATTCAGAAACACAATTTAAACAAACAAAAAATAACCAACGCTATATTAAATGATACATGTTAAAGACATGTTTTTTTAGGCATTCAAATAGTACATACTACATATGTGCTTTTTGTGGTGCAAAAATGTGTAGTAGTAGAAATACAAAATATTTAATATAGAAAAAAAGAGGAAAAAAAAACTTTAATCATTGTATAAAAAATAATTGCATAAATTCATCTTAACTTTTTATTTTTTAAATAAATAAAGATTTGAATGTCTTCAAAAATAAATTGATATATTATGAAACAAATAAAAAAACTAATCAATTTTCAGTTATAACTAATTGCTTAAAATTTCATACTAATGAATTCTCCATTATATAACCAAATACAAAAACATAAGCAAACACTATATACTTATGTTGTAGGTTATGATTAATAATTAGGTTTGTTAATTTATCAAATTTAAATTTAAATTACAAATACAAAGCTTAAGGTTTGATTTTCTTACTTATTTTAATATAAGTACACAATGTTGTTAAAAGGAATTTTTATTTTTTATAATTAAATTTGTTTAAGTTGTTTTTAATGTCATTGACAATTTTAATTCTCAATCTTGTTATGGAGGTAAAATATTTTGTAATTTTATAACGTCTTTAAAATTTGAAAATTTGAAAATCTCCAAATATTTAATAATAAATTAAAAAATTTAAATTTAAATAAAAACTGAAAACTTGTTTAAAAATAATTTAAAGTCATATAAATTAAATAAAAATGGAAGACTTGTTTAAAAGTAATTTAAAGTCAAATAAGTTAGTGATATATATATATATATATATATATGGGGTAACAATGAGTGATGAGTACTTTTAGTCAATAAAATATAGTTAGTATATAGACTTTGAGTGATTTTTTATTGGGTTTTGATATTAAGTCTTCTATTTGTGGGCTTTCATAAAAGTGGAATGTGAACAATGGGAGAGATCAAGAGTCACATTAACTTGTACTTTGATTTATGCTGTTGATGTATTTTTTTTTTATGAGCTTATTTATGTTGTTGATGTATTTTTTTTAATGAGCTTATTGTTATATGTATTTTATAACATTGTATTTATATAATCATTTTTTTTGTGTGTATGGAAGTAATAGATAATCACCATATTCTAGGATAGACATTTGTTAGAAATGGTGATTGAGAAAGCATTTAGATAAGTATATTTAGATAAATATATGTGGATGAATTTGTAGTACTAGAAAATAGAGTATTCATAAGTCAAGATAATTTTGACTATTAAAATTGAGAAACAAGCATGCTTATGAAGATATTAGTAACTGATGAGATGTTTACACAAGTATAGAATGCATTTTTAGTAGGGACACAATGGGAAATGCATGAAGCCTCAATTAAAGGTAAAGTTTTTTTACATAAAATATATGTTGTTCTCAATGTAAATGGAGGAAGGGGACACAATTTTTTATTACTTGTTGAAGTTGAAAGACATTAATGACTAATGGTTAGCCATTAAACATGACGTAATTGAAGAAGACATGGAAATGATTACTTAAAAGTTTTCCCCTTCATCGTAAAGATTTTGTGGAAACCTTAAGTATACAATTTTAGTGCATGGAAGCAATAGATAATCACCATATTCTACTATAGTTATTTGTTGGAAAATGTGACTAAGAAAGTGTTTAGAAAAGCATATGTGGATGAATTTGTAGTACTAGAAAATAGAGTACTCATTGGCCAAGATAACCTTAACTATTAAAATTGAGAAACAATCATGCTCATGAAGATATTAGTCACTTATGAGATGCTTACACAAGTGTAGAATGTAGATGATGCATCCTCAGTAGGGACACAACTATGGAAAATGCATGAAACTTCAACCAAAGGTGAGGTTTTCTATGTAAAATATATGTTGTTCTTAATGCAAATGGAGGAAGGCAACCCAATTTTTTATTATTTGTTGAAGTTGAAAGACAACAATGACCGTCAGTTAGCAATTGAACATCATGTAATTGAAAAAGACGCAATAATGATTACTTAAATGTTTGCCCCTTATAAATATTTTGTGGTAACCCTAAGTATCACTTTTAAAACCATTGATTATTTGAAATGGATATGAACTAAAGATGTAATGTCCCTTTCCAAACAGGAGCTCCAAAAAAGGAGGCTTAATGGTCTAAACCACCCCGTTAGACTATAGCCAAGGCCAAAGAGGGGTAAACAGAGTTACTAGAGGTCACTCTAGTCACAGGTGTTATATTCGGAAAGTGACATTGAGCTAACAAGGGTTAACAACGCTTTTAAGTCATTATGAGCTAAAAATAGAAGTCAACAGTGAATTAGGGTTTTAGTAGTGATTTAGGGTTTCAGCATGATTTAGGGTTTTGGAAAGCTATAAAGGAAGGGTCAGCGACCTAATTCATCATTATGTAGATTATGACTTGTCATTGAGGAGAAGAGGCACATCTCAAGAGAGATAGTTCAGTGTATTCCAAGAGGAAGACACTAGTTGGCTGATTTCGGTGTTGAAAGACACACCCTAGTCACCGGGAAGATCATCCACGTCTTCCATCATTCTTCATTGATTCCGTAGTGCTCCCATATTCCGGGTATTATCTTTTAGTTGCTTATTTGTATTTCGGCTAAGATCCTTTTGTCTTTTGATCTAGTCGAGTGTTGTATCAGAGCTTTAGTCTTGCCAGCCTGTGACTAAAGACAATGAGTGCAGCAGAAGATCCAGAGGGCCATGAACACGTAGGTGACGAATATGTCACTTACAATAGGCATCGGGAAAGAAGGCATAGGCCTGATTTTCCCCCTTTTCCTCCTATCTCAGAGGAAGAGGAAGAGGCACAAAGAGAAGTAGAGAGAAGGGAAGAGCGTGAGGCTGAGCATGAGACAGAGAGGATGCTAGGAGACAGATATGAGTGACCAGAGGGCAGTGGTAAGGCCCCCATAAATCCAGAGGCAGATTTCATGCAGGTTATCAACGGTATGTTAGCTAGTCAATAGACCATGTCTCAGTCCTTGGCACAGGTGGTTGATAGATTGGCTAGAGTGGGCACCCTAGATACACAAGTCCCACATGCAGCACAGGCAAACTCGGGAGTAGGCAGTAGACCCAAGTCACCCTCTCACACATACACCTCTGTGAGTAGGATTCTCATACCCTTGTTTCCCAGTTTCCAGAGGGCACCCCTAGTAGCAGCACTGCCACCAATAGCACAGAGACCACCCACTTATGCCGACGACATTGCAGAGTATAGGAGGGAGTACGCAGCATTGGGTCATGACTTCCATCAGGACATGACCTTAGTCGAGTACTATGGATTTAGACTCAAGAACCACCCCAGAGAGTTGTAGAGGGGAGGACCACAACAACAGCAGGGGCATAACCTCGATTTCATCCGAAAAGTTGGGAAACTCACCATCCCTTCTTTCGACGGATCGTCCAAATACACTGCCAGAGCTTGGGTACAGAAGCTAGACACATATTACAAGCTCAACCAGATGATCGAGATAGAGGCCATCAGTTTCACGACCTTACACTTGGAGGGTGAGGCACACGAATGGTGGTATCATGGACTGGTGACATTGGGTCACAGACGCATCACCTCCTATAGGGAGTTTACAGATAGGCTCATGGATAGGTTTGACAGGAAGGATCCCAAGATAGACTTTAGGGATCTAGCCCAGTTGAGACAAATTGGCACAGCAGAGGCATTCATCACAGAGTTTCAGTGGGTAGCCAAGGCAGTGACAGATATATCAGAACCCAAGATGATCATGCTATTCACAGAAGGACTCACAGAGCCTTTGAGAGGATGGGTGAATGTAATTTTTAAACCTTCAAAGTAAAGCAATGCATATAGATTCTTAAGCAATACAAAAATTAGTCAATGGCTCATACACAGAGTACACAAAGATTTTATACCGGAAACCCTCAACCTAGAAAACCTTTCTTATTTTCATTATATCGAATTTCACCATTCGCCATACAATATATACAATGTTGTTAGGTATTCCGTAGATACCAAAACCCTAATCCCTTAATCCGGGATTAATTTACAAATCCGCTAAAAATAGCAAAAACTGCCTAAAAAAATATTTTCGGGGCGCTGCCCCGAATGCTGCACATAACCAGGGGGGGGCATACCTGCCCCCCCCCCTGGGACCCCCCTAGGAAAGCGCCCAGCGCACACGACAGAGCTCTAGGTAAAGGGATCGTCAGACACAGTTGTCATATCTGACGCACCCACACACACACACACACACACACACATGCAAAGAATATAACACATACCCAACATTCTCCCACTTGTTGTTTTATTTGCATCCAGGGGTCCAGGGGATTATATAGTCAACAATCCAGGGCAGAAATGGCCATTGTTACTCTACACCAGGAGAACTTTTCTGTGCTCACAAACTTTGTCAATGAATCTACAACATTCTTCAAAGTGTCAACCTTTTCCAGCAACACCTTCTTTTCGATACTGAACATCAATATGCTTTGTCTTCGAATGATAAGCTGGGTTCTTTTCCAGGAATATTTCACTCTGACTGTCACAATCTAATCTCACTGCTTGTTGTACCAACCCAATACCCGAACACAATCTTTGTAACCATACTGCTTCCTTGCTTGCATGAGTGGCTACCATGTTTTCAACTTCTGTAGTTGAGAGTGCCACTACAGCTTGTCTTTTGCTCATCCAACTGATTGCTCCTCCAAATAGGTTAAAGACATACCCACTTGTAGATCTTTTGCGATCCAAATCTCTAGCCCAGTCTGCATCAACAAAGCCATGTATGTCCACCACTCTGTCCAATCCCGGTCTTCCTTGGTAGCACAATCCATAACTGGTGGTGCCACGAAGATACTTGAAGACCCTCTTTACTTCTGTCCAATGCTCCTTCCCTGGTTTTGACATATACTTGCTCAAAACTCCCACTGCATGTGCAATGTCTGGTCTAGTACAAACCATTGCATACATCAAATTGCCAACTACATTGGCATATGGAACATGGGACATGTCCTCTTCTTCTTCTTGTGTCTTGGGACACTGATCTGCAGATAAATTTACACCTATAGGAATAGGAACATTGACCGGTTTACTTCCATGCATATTAAACCTCTGCAATATTGTTTCAACATATTTTCTTTGATTCAACTAGAGTTTCTTGTTTACACGATCTCTTTTAATCTCCATTCCCAGAATGAAGTTAGCAGCACCGAGATCCTTCATGTCAAATTTGGAGGATAGCTGCGATTTCACCTCCTTGATAACATCCAT
>CBVK0103284475.1:7588-20898 GCA_900067695.1 Picea abies
TGTCAATTCAAAACTTTGATGATCGATTTTTTGAGTATCTGGGTTGATTTAAAATGGGGCAAAACCCCTGGGGTAAGGTTCTGACTCAAGTCATGATGGCCAAGTTTCCAACTCAGACTACCCTTGAAAATCTGGCCAGATTCAAGCCCATTTTTTATTTTTACCTGAAAAGGGAATCTGTTTGCCCCTAAATTAACTTATTCCAATCATAAATTTTTCTGTCAATCCAAAACTCTAATGATCAATTTCCTAAGTATCTGGGTTGGTTTAAAATGGAGCAAAACCCCTGGGGTAAGCCTCAAGTCATAGTGGCCAAATTTTCAACTCAAACTACCCTTACAAATCTGACCAGATTCAAACCCATTTCTCCCAAATTAACTTAATCCAATCATAAAAGTAAATTACTCTTAGAATGTCATTCAATAACCATACCATTCCAACTGCCACTTAGGAACCACACCATTCAATGTACGGCTTACACTTATTTTTCCATTAACACGGTACAAAATACCTTTCGTCGGCATTATCCCTTAAAGATGTCCTTCATGGGATATGAACTTATCGCTCAAATATATCTCCCACGAGATTTGAACATGAATCTCTTCCATAAAAACCAAAACAAATCCTCTACGCGATTTTAACATGAATCTCTTCCATCAGAACCAAAGATCTTCAATATTTTTCCTTACCTATATTTAGAAACCCGTGTTTAAACATGGCCTGTACCTACTTTACTCGTATTTTCCATTTCTATTCATGAGGAGGGGATGCTTTTTTTAAATAGTGGCGAGCAAAGAAACAATGATCTGTAAGTGCTTGATATTGAAAGTTTTAAACCAAATTCACCACAGGCAGGCATCCATAAAAGTGGATATGTTTCAATGGTTTTGTATTCACATAACTATCAAAAAACTTGGAAAAATTATGCCCGCTAAACTTTTATTGCGCAAATTGTGGTTGTAGTTTACTCTTCTTTAGTAAAAAAAATGTTACACAATTATCAACGATGCGCACAAGCATCTTGTTTTGCACATTATGGTGTTCTTTTACAATTAAAACAAACACCCATGAGCGTATGAATGGCTGCCTGCAACGAGTGTGCAACGAGTGCAAGCATAAAATGTAGATAGCTATGCCAGAATCTGCATTATGTAGGCCATGAAATATCCAAAAATGATTACTTAGATATGCATAAATTTGACACAGTGAACATTAGTCCCTTTACCTTTTACTGGTTAAAATCAAGTAAACAACAAAAATGGAAACGAGATTACAAACAATGTACTAGCAGAATATTGCAAACAAAAACCACCTGTAACTATCTTAACTGGCAAAATACTGACTAGACATTCTAAATAATTTCAAAGTCATAATGAAATAATATTACCAGTCCAGACAGGGGCTTTGACCGCCTCTGGTTTTTTAGTATCCAAATGCTACCTTATCAATACAAGTCCAAATGTTTTTAGATTATTTCTTAATTAAACATTGAGGCCAAAACATCGGCTGCCATAAATAAATACTCTTTATGGATGAAGAAGTCCTAAAAAATAATCTTGTTTATCATACCAGGAAAAGAGAATAATAACCTGTTAGGCTGTTAAAAACAATGTGCAACACATCATGACTGCACAGTTCACAAGTCAAGCACAGACCTAGGGATTTTAAACATGAAACTTAAATCTCTCTAAATTAGTCCCAAAGTTACTAGAAACAATGTAAGCTTTTACAATCCATTAATGCAACTGCCCCAAAGTTACTAGAAACAATGTAAGCTTTTACAATCCATTAATGCAACTGCCAAAGTTACTAGAAACAATGTAAGCTTTTACAATCCATTAATGCAACTGTCCCAAAGTTACTAGAAACAATGTAAGCTTTTACAATCCATTTAACTTCACTCGGAACATCCAACCATATCAAACTACAAAACATCGGTTGATCATCTAAGTACGCTCCATGAAATAAAATTAAATATTTGAATTCTTTCAGACAGCTTGAGAGATTTCCGTGTCAATGTAATATACAAAAGCTGGACCAAACTCATGGAACTCCAGGTTTTGAAGGTAAACCCTAGCCTCCTCTGAAGTCAATGGCCAGAATAACCCAATAGCCAGTTGTTAACTGCCCAACATATTTACCCGTGGTAAGAAGAGGAAAAGCATTCATACATCAGAAATGGTGAAAATATATTCGTGGATTTGAATCTACATTTCATGAACAGGCCTGTCTCAATACATGTTAACAGGGGACTATAATACAAAATGACAAAAGAAAAGGTTCTCGACATACTGGGGATTGGGCTTCAAATGTCTAGTGGAGCACCCTTTTCGATCACAAGAAAACATGCAAATAAGCCAATTCTCCTGTGCAATGCATTTTACTGCTGGCTGGTCTAGATTAACTTGGATCTGATGATGTTCACCTTTTTTATAAATGGAGGTGCCTGCACAGCAGCTCTGAACACAGCTAGCAACAAGTTAGCTGGATGGTGAAGGTTCTCAAAGATTCAAAACTGAGACTGTTCTTGGATTAAGGTTGCACCACACTTGTTGCAGCTTGCCCATGCATTCCAGGTGGAGTGCTAGTTGCAGGGCTAATAGGTCCTGTGGCTAATGGGACTGAAGGCTGGTGGATAGAAATTGGAGACACTTGACCAGGATGCACAGCAGTTGAACTCACAGAAGTTGATTTTGCGTGTTGCATTGAATTTACACCGGATGCCAATCCACTGTTGTGAGTTCGAACACCAGAGGATAGTGCCATAGACAGGTTTAGTCCACCTGGACTGCTCATGCCTTCTGCCATATTGCCTCCAGACTTTTTCAGGCTTCCTGAAGGCAGCCATATTGCCTCCAGACTTTTTCAGGCTTCCTGAAGGCAGACGGATGGAAGATGCCTGAGGAGAAGTCCACCATTGAAAGGGTTTCTGTTCTGAACAGAGGATGTACATAAATTAGCTGGATTTGGTAACATTTGAACTCCATTTATCTGATCCTGATTCAAGACATCTGCTCAAAAGTAGTCAAACAATCAGTAGCTGATCAGAAAAAAACATATATATGTCAGACACTTATAAAGGTCTATGTCAACAGATTGTGAAAGTACTTAATAGGAGTTTCACCTACTACAACATTTTGCTCTGCAGAATTTTCGGATACATTTGTTAATGTCTGCATATATTGAGAAGGTAGAACTGCATGTGGGCTACCTGATTGATGTTGGCCACTATACTGTGCATGTAAATTGGCTGCAAGAGATCCACCAGAATTAATCTTTATAGGGCCACCGCCCAATGTTAATGTTGGAGAGGCAAGGGGCAATGTCCCAGAATTGGATGATGTTGATGAACCTGGCTGCATTTGTTGCTGTTGCTCCTGCTGTTGACGCAGATGAGGATTACCAAAAGATGTTTGTGGGGAATTCGATCCCTTCATTTGCTGTTTCTGATGGAGTCCTGATACTTGATGAGCAGACTGAGGTGAAAACTGTGATTGTTGTACTGCTTGCTGCTGCAGATACGGATTATGGGCAAAAAGCAATTGCTGTGGATTGAAATGAGCTTGGTTATGATATGGCTGGTTCTTTAATCCAACTGGCTGCCCAGATGCCATTAGGGAGAGTGACTGCTGCGGTTGTTGCTGGTATTGCTGCTGTGTAGATTTGCCTGATGAGCTTTGAGAGATATGCGAATGCCCCAAAACAGATGGTGTGCTTCTGCTGCCCACTGGGGACGATTTTTTGTTAGAGACAGGAGCTATAGATTTCTGTTGTGAGATGGGTCCTTTGCTCCCAGTTGCAGTTCTTGATGATGATGTGCTCACAGACTTTGAAACTGGAACCGGCCCAACTACTGAAGTGGGCACAGAATTTGCCGAAGGTAACCTTGGAGGCATGATAGAGCCAGAATTATTCTGTTGATTAACTGGTGGTTGTCCAGAACTCTTTGTGCTTGTAACAAATGAAGCTTGAGATGGGACAACTGGACTTGCTCCTATATTGGTGCTGCCCGGTTGATTTCGTCCTTGCTGGGGAAAATTTTTCATCTCTGTGAGAGAAGCAGCTGTGGGCATAGTTGATGGTGTTCTTGCAGTCGTTTTCCACTGTTGAGACTGTTGTCCCTGCTTCAGATTCTGGCCTGTAAAAGATGTATATCCTTGAAACTTATTGGAAGATACTCCAGTTCGATCCCCATAACTGGATAGAGTGGTCTGTGAAGCTACTGGTGGTGCTACATTTGGGTTAGGCACAGATTTTGCACGAACCCCTGTCTGCTTTGTATTTTGATTTAACTGTGGAGAGGACGGCAGCTGAGAATTGCTATGGGAA
Organism: Picea abies; assembly: GCA_900067695.1. NCBI lineage: Eukaryota > Viridiplantae > Streptophyta > Pinopsida > Pinales > Pinaceae > Picea > Picea abies. Next base: position 11,918 of record CBVK0103284475.1, read on the forward strand.
GAACTGCCAGTGGGAAGAGAATTGCGGCTTCCATTACCACCAGATGTAATCATATTCAATGTTCTTCCCATGTTTTCAATGCTATTTGTAACTAGAGAAGATGAATGGCCACCGTCTGTGAGGGATACTCCATGTGTATTTGCAGAATTTTCAGTCTCTATTCTAGAAGATTTCATTGAGTGACCAAGTCCTCCCTTGATCGACGATTTTTGTTCCTCTTCACGTCCCCTACCTCCAGCATTGCTCATTGAATCTGCGACATTTCTTCCCTCGCTAGAACTAGTGCTTTGAGTTCTCTGCATTTGCCCAGAACGTTGTGGTTGTGGACCAGATTGAATTGCATTCTGCTGAGCCTGGACTGCCATCTGGTGCCTTGCAGAATCGGACATGCCTTGTAACATGAGATGACCTTGTGCCATAGGAGGAAAACCAAAGGGCCCTGAGCTTCGGCTCAATGCAGCGATTGCCTGAGCTTGAGATTGGCCACCAAGCTCAAACCCTTTCAAGCTCATTTGAAGTGCTGGGTCATTTCCATGATGTTGCTGAATAGTGTATCCTGGAGCAACCTGATGCTGAATTTGAGGAGGTGGGTGCTGCTGCTGCTGTTGCTTGCCATTATGTTTTGCTCCGAAAGCAGCAATGAAAGCCAATTCTTGATGTACACCAGTAGCCATTAGAGATGAAGAGTTAACATTGAAATTTGAGTTGCTCGGCAACCCCTGGCTGTAAAAATTCTTCTGAACGAGTGGAATTCTACTGTCAGCAGTTGAGGGGCTATCTGCCCCATTGTTGGCCTCCCGCTCAATTTGACGAGCTTGTGATGCTGGTAAATGGTGCTGCTGCTGAGAATTTGATGGAGATGGAGATGGTGTTCCCTGATGCTGTTGCTTTTGTGAAGAGGAAAAATTGCATGAACCTTGCAAGTGCTGCTGATGCTTTTGTGATGATGATGAACCACTAGATGTACTAGGATTTTGTGGGCCATGTTGCTGAGACTGAGATTGAGGCTGAGGCTGAGGTTGAGGTTGGGGCTGTGGTGCGTGCAACAATTGTGTTGCATAAAAGGGGCTGTTGAAAAATTGTGCTGCTTGTTGCTGCCCAATATGATTGGAAGTTCCATTGAATGTATTCATACCGAAAGGATAGGCATTTGGTTGTATCATAGCCATGTATTGAGGTTCTGCACATAGACTTGGTAAATTGCTATTACCTCCTCCAGTTCCACCACTTGGAGCAGTTCCTAATCCTACTGCATTTCCCAAAGAGCTAGCATTTCCTGTGCTGCAAGCAGTGCTAGAATTTGCTCCTCCAACTCCTGACTGTGTGGTAGGAAATCCAAAACCAGGTGGTCCTTGCTGCAAACAAATGCATGAAAACAGGCTTTATTGAAAGTAGAAATGTAGGGGGTAGTGATGTTGCTTCCAGGCCAGATAATGAACCATGCCAAGAATAAATTATAAAGTTATACCTGAATGATTGTGGAAGTTGACTGCTGAGCTGCCTGCTGATGTGAAGGGTGCTTCTTCCGAGGATCCATATAAGGGGCAATTTTAACTTTTGCATTTTGACTGTTAAAAGCACCAAAAGCTGCTGAGCCTATGTTTCTGTCCTGCGAGGAATCCAAATTATTGCCAATAGACCCACTATTTCCAGTACTTGCACCAGAAACAGCTCCTGGTAATGATCCACTCAAATTAATAATCTCAGGTGGGGGTGCCAAAGGCATGTTCAAATTGTATGGTTTGCCTCCATAGACAGCCACAGGATTGCCATAATTTGGAGCATGCCAAAAAGGATGGGGAACCATGCGTTGTTGGCACTCTATAAAATGAGCTATGTATGAATGAGTGGCACATCGTTTCCAGGTTTGACGAGATTGCTGCAAAATGTATGCAGGCTGCTTCATCCAACCAAATAAATCACATCGTAAGTCACATAGAATTGATCCCATGTGGGAGGAAATTCAAATAAGACAAGAAAAAACTAGTTTATTCCAAAATGGTAGTGGAAATACTGCCGAAAGGCAGCTGTGTATGGTTACTCTTTACAAAGAAGTTTATGAATCAAATTATAGAGTTCAATGCAGATAAAAATAGATGAAAATTTCCTGTTGCATTTGACTTGAGGAAGAACTTTTCAGTGTACCTGTATTGCTGGTGTTGTGTTGGTCCCTTCCATGGGCACTACTCCTGGAATAGAAGGAGCTCCAGGCCAACTAGCAGCAGCCGGTCCAAAATACCTGCTGGAGGAATTCAGTACATATAAAAGACAACTTGCTTTTTCAAAACAGGCAAAAGAAGCTATATCTAAGAAGATTGCAATAGTATAGACATTAAAAGAAATGCTCATACCCAAGAGCATGTAGGCCACTAGGCCAGCTTGCAACTGTCATGGGTATGGGCATAGAAGCAACTACACTTGAAGAAGTACTGGCATTCCCCATTGCTGCCGTTGCTGAAAACAGAAAGCAGATCCATTAGTGATTGTCTGAATTAGTTGCAGGCTGAAAATGAGACTGCAACAAAACTAAACGGAACTATTACCCAAAACAAAATTAGAGAAGGAAATCCTCTGACCAGATTTCTCTGACTTCTCTACTCTTGATTCATTCTTTGATATTCTGCTCTGCTTCTGAGCTAAAGGATTACTTGAATCCTTTTCCAATTTTTCTCCCTCTAATTGCAAATCAATATTTCTCTCTTTAACATTATGCTTCTCCAAAACTTTTTCTTCTCCATTGTCTCTCTTGTCGTGTTTCTTTTCTGATTCTTCTAATTTTACCTCCTCCCTCTTCTCTGGCTCTCTTTCTTCCTTCACTGCTACAGCCTTGACTTCTGAGATGTTGGTAATTTCCACCTGTTTTCAAGAACATGAACGTAGTCAGTCTCCTATAGACCTTTCTATCAACGACAAACATTTGCTCCTGTGAAAACTCAAAAGCTAGAGCTTATCACGGCCACCAGTGTGCATGAGAACTTATCATATGTTCTTAGCATTCATTCCTCAACTGCTAATGATCTCTTATACAAGACATTATAAAGAATAGAAACCTACAGTTCCTTTCTCTGGTGCTTCAGAAGATGCAGTGCCAACAGCATCAGGTCCACTGTCATCCTCCGTATCAAGAGATGACTTCCCTGGAGGTGCCTGAGGCCAAAATGCGATTACACAATTATCAATAACCACACTACCAACAAGAAAACCAAATGCAAAAGCTTACTGAATTGAAGCAATTTTTTTACCATGAGATCAATCTTGAACTTCTCCTCAAAAGTATTTTCAATCTTCGGAGACTGGAGCCTGTCAAAACAAAGTAATGAGCTTAGTTCCCTGCAGAGCAATGCTGTGTAAACTGACTCCATTGAAAGGAATATTTCCAGCAGTACAGAAATTCTTACGTTTTCACAGCCTCCGTTTTCAAATCTGGACCAAAAGACAAATATAAAGCCGCTGTATCGACTTCCTCTGTTGCATTTTGATCAACAGGTGCTTCAGAGACCTCAGGCTCCATCTTGTCCAAATCTTCAGATACATCAGATGGTTTCTTCTCTGCTGACGGTGTGGGTGTCGACATAGATTCTGCTATGTTAGTTCCTACAGTCGCCTCGCTTGCTACAGATTTCAAGTCTGCACTCTTAGCTCCTGCGATATTCTCACATATTATCTTCATCTCTGCAGTTTTATTACCTAATATCTTCTCACATGTTACTTTCGGATCCGCAACTTTAGCTTCTATTATCTTCTCACTTGTTGTTGGCTTGGAATCTGCAATATTGGCCACAACTGTCTTTTCGCACACTATTGGCGCATCGCTTTGATTGGAAATTGCCGAAGGACTGGAAATTGGATTAAAATTCCCACAACTTGAAGCTGATGCAGAAGTTGTACAAACCACAAGCGGGATTCCCTTGCCAGAAAACGCTGCATTGGGTTCCGTCTTCACAGGATGTATTTCTATCTTTGCAACTTGAGACCCCAGCTCAGCATCATTTCTAGCCATAGAGATGACACCATGTACCGATGTGTGAGTGGTCGAGACGCCTCCTAGAGGTGCAGGAGGCCGCATGGTAACTGCAGAGCTTGCTTCTTCGGGCTTTACAGGACGAGGCCGTTTCCTCTTGGGCGCTGCACGCAACATCTATATCAGAATCCTCCTAAACAAGCTTAATAATGAATAGAGTAAAGAATTTTTAGAGGCAGGGATGGACAACGACTGTACCCATTGCTGGTGCGGGAATTGAAGTAGTTTGTTGGGGTAATGAAATAGCAGGAGATGAGCAAGGGGGGGAAATGGGACGAGAAATAGGAGGAGACGAAACAACAGAAGACGAAGCGGGGGCAGGCATCATCGGAGATAAGACTTTGGAACTCTCAGGAGGAGCTGCTGCTGATGCATCGTTTGAAGTCTCCTTCACATCAGACTTGGATGCACTGGCATAGCTTTCTGCTACTGCAGCAGCGGAATGATGATGATGATGATTCTGGAATTGCCTTGTGAGTCCAAACAGTACCTCAGCAACTTCTACTTCTCGTTCCGAGATTGAGTTGGAAACCTGCATACAGTTTAGCAATAAAAATCTGTTAGAACTAACATAAAACTTGAGGGCAAAAGAGATAGAAAGATGCATTTTGCTCCTAAAGGCCGTGGCAACTTCTTCAGACAACGTACTTTTGTCATTTTCGATGGTCGAGGCTTCGTTCCAATTGGTTTCTGCAAGAAATTCCAACAAAGAAGGCTGTTAGATTCACAAAAGCACCATCTCTCGAGCAGAAAGTAAGGATCCTCCTATGAAACAAATGCAAAAATACTACTGAGCACACCCAGATGAGAAAGCTGCAGAGGAAGTGAACAAACATGATGTCCAGCCCATAAAAATGCCACGATAGTCTAAAATAGTTGTTAAAATCGACACCCAGACCAGCAAAACTCAAGAAATAATGTGTCTGACAGAGGAAGATGACAGGTATTTGAAGAGGGCAATAGGGATCTATGATGGCTAAGCAGAGGGGAGGAAAAAGGCAATAAAAAATGAATGAACGAATGGCTTTAAAAGCAACGAACGGACCATTCTCCTTCCAGGCTTCACCGAAGCATTTGAAGAAGAGGGGGAGGCCGGAATGACGCTGGGACGCGCCGGTGAAGGAGATTTCTGGCGCTGATGCCCGCCTCCATCCGAAGCTGCTGCTGTTACTGTTATGTTTGTTGTTGTTGCTGTTACTGATACTGATACTGAATCATGAGCCCTTTTCATGGCTGCTGCACATCAAACATCAATTTCATATATCAAAAAATTGAATCTTTAGACCAAAGAAATCAAAACAATTAATCTAAATTCCCATCAGTCCAGCCGATGGAAGCATGTATCGCAGGAGTCCACCTGACCGGGCCTTCCGAGGAACCGACGACATAAGCCCAACGCCAATCATTTCATCTGAGACCTGCAAAACCATAAATTTCCAAACATGATCAGAAAAAGGAATCCAGGGGAAATCTAAATACAAATCCTGAACAACAAGTACATCAGTATCAGCAGAGACAGATTAGCTTGCTAGCTCTAGCAGAATCCAAATCAATATCCAAATCCCAGTACAGGCTCTAAGTCCACACACACGCCAACATACAACTAACATAAAATCCACACAAACAACAACATACAGCTTATATAACCCATTAAATTGCGGGTTCGATGACCCCAAAATCCAAGCAAAACCCAAGACATCGATCCAAATCTATTTCCAAGCACAAAGACAAACACTCCGTATAGACAGAAATAAGAACACGGACTGAATCGAGCACAATTCCTGCAGGTTCCATTCCCCGGAAACAATAGCCAGAGCATTCCAAGATCTTAAATTTTGGTTTCACCTTGCATTGGGACTTAAACTTGGTGACCTTTCTGGGGTTGGGAGGAGGACGAGGGGGCTCATCGTCCTCTTCCTCGTCCTCCTCCCCTGCGCTCTCTTCGCTGCTCTCATCTCCTCCATCGTGATCTCTATCTCTGTCTCTGCTGCTGCCATGAAACCGCTCGTGGTGCAATCCAGGCCGTTTTCTCTTGTTCCGGCTGGAAGACAAACCACTCCTCTCCTTCTTGCTGTTACTGTTATTGTTATTATTACTACTGGATCTCTCCCTCAGCCGTGCGGAATCAGGGGACTCATTCAATCCCTCTTCCTCCTCACAGACCACTACAAAAACATCATCAATAACAACATGTTAGAACACAATCAAATTCCCCAAAAACCAATTCCACATCCCACCCAAAAACGCTAGAAATCCCTCCCAAGACCCAATTCAAAACCACTAAAACCAAGATCCGTGACTCCGAAAAAGCTCGAATCTCCCAACCTGCTGAATCCTTGAAACCGCTTCTAGGCCTCCGCCGAGACGAAGAATGATGCCCAGATACCACCCCTGAAACACCTCCTCCCCGTCTGCTTTCTCGACCTCTATCCATAGAAATCAACTCACGAAACGCCGACTTTCAATCCTTTCTTCTCGCTCCACTCCAATCTACTGCAACATTTCATCCCTCCAGACGAAGCCCGCAAGCTTCGATGCCAAAACAGATACTTTTCATCACGATTTTGTCATAATTCGTCCACAGAAATACACGACACATCTCTGGGATGCCTCAGATCAGCGCCAAAATTCACGATTCGTGTAATCCTGGGCCAAAAACTCTGAAAAAAACGACGCACCAGAGACCAGGCTCCACGTTTTCTAGCTCAGAAAGCAGGCGCGGACGGATAATCGAGGTGCCGAGATGAATCTCAGCACATTCGCAATGGGTTTACAGACGTTTTAACGCAGAAATCAATGGGAATGGAAGCGATTCTCGCAAGCCCACGCGGCCCCCAGAGAGGAATAAACTCCTGAACGAACGTCCTTCCCTCCTCTGCTGTTGTGCATACACATACGCTCACTCGCACCTTCCACCGCTATCACACAAGAAAGCCACTGGGACTCCCAAAAGTTTCTTCCGACGGCCCAGATTCGTTTCCAGATATGCCTGCCGGGTCATGCCGTCACTTGCCCGCCCTGCAGGTGGGGGCCTCCAACCTTCGACGGTCAAGATTCATCCTTCCCCGCGCGGACGGACGATCTACCGTAGGATCATTTCGTCGGCAAATCCGTCGACTTCCGGTAACGGTTGCCGATTTTCTGACGTGTCGTCCACTTGTCGCACGGGGGGTGGCCGTGTCATTTTGTTTTAGGTCACATTTGTGTTATTATAAATGAGACGGGAAGAAGAGTTCTGTGGGAGTGCGTAACTTTGTTAAGTACTGTGATTGGGATTGTTCAGTTTTTATTTTTAGATTTGAATCCAAGTCTTCTCCATCTTACCACAGGTAAGGGGAGAACCAGTTCCGACGATAACAAATGCCCAGATTCGTCTCAACAACTTTGCTAACCCATGTCGGCACAGCAGGCACTGCTGGACTCCATTGGCCCACGGTCACGTTAAAGAAGTTAAAGGCGTGTTATTCCTTGGTCAAAGGTCGCTAAAGGTATCATCAAATCATCCACTAAGAAATAAATAAATTAAAAAAAACCAAGACTAAACATGGTGCATTTAGGGATTTCGCCATACAAAGATATCCCTTCTCAATATAAAAAGGCAAGTCACATAAAAAAACAAGATGATCATGGTAGTTGCTTCAGTAGGTTGTGTGCATTCCTTCTATTCTGACACGTGCATGATTTGCCATAAATTTCATATAAGGAGATAAATAGTGGAAAGTGCATTAGAACCTTTTGTAAAAATTTATAAAAAGTAATGAATTATTGCTATACAAAGTAATGTAAGTTTTTTAAAACATATGCTTCTGGTAAAGGATGTTGCCACGTCATCATCGTCTTTAACAAGTAATATGTCTCCTTTATGTAAAGGAAAAATCATTCAATTTGATTGGTTTTTATTAAGTAACAAGTTATTAGTATACTTAGATTAGTTTACAAGCTGTTGAATATACACTTGTGTTATAATGTAATTAGTATTTGTCGGAATCCAATGATATAAATTTACACGAATCACTATTTTTTGTTATTCAAAATCTATTTTTAAATGCAAAAATAGATTCAGTATGTTGAAAAACACTCGAAATCTATAGAAATAATCACTTAAATCTTTAGTCATCTACTACTAATAAAATTGATGTTAAACCTAAATCAAATCCACCTTATCAATTCCACTTTATTATAAAAAAAATCAATTAAAGCTTAGAGTTTCAATCCTGTTTATCAACCTCTAAGACTTATACGGCGTGAATGTGCCAAATTAGAGGTCCTTCATAACATCTGTCCTTCGAAGTTAGAGCAAATAGTCAATGTTTGATAAGCCATTGTCATACTTCACTGTACTTCCAGTGATGAAATAAGCGGTGAAATTTGGGCAAAGCGATTAGGTTTTTAGCGCTAAACACACGGTAGTGTTGGCCAAACCTCTACCAAGTTTAGGTCAGCCCAGCGAACCAACAGTCAGCTTGCATAAATTTCAAATAAAATAAAGAGTGGCTTGAAAATTGTTTCCCGCAATTGCCTCCCGTGAAATGGTGGACCGTGGATATCAATTTTTACCCGATGCCGTCAGCGATACTCTCACTCGCTCTCACAACTTTATCTAAAAATTTACTGGAGTTGACCATAGGGCGCCATGACAGCGATGTACAAATCTCCCGTCCGGGAACAGCGTTCTTGCTGCCGGGATAGATTCCCGGCACAACTCTCTCGGAAACTTGAGTCCAAATCCACATACGATTCGCATGAGTTGCTTTCACTATGAGAGGCGGGCTCCACATCCGACGGTCCAGAAAGCGTCGTCCCATACAGCTGGCAATCGACCCGCGATCACGCTGCTCCGTCAGATTCTCTCCCAAAAAACAATCACCGGCCGTCCACATCGACTTTTGGCTTCGCATTTAATTCACCGTCGGACGCACTCGTCGGACGGTTGCGGCAGCAGAATCTCGGGCGCTTTTCC
>CBVK0103284476.1:0-26726 GCA_900067695.1 Picea abies
GAATTACCGAGCCTGATTCCTCTGCGGTTCGAATCCCGAAATCCCAATCGCGAGTAAATCTGAGATTTTTCCGTCAATACCCGCAGAGGAGGACGAAGTCACGGATGTTCCGAGAAGCAATGGGGCGCCGCCCTTGACCATGGAAAATCTCGCCGCTACATTATCGCCGGGAAACAATCCTCTCAAGGTTTCGGTCACGTTCGGCGGGTGAGCTGGCAGCAAAGGTAGCGAAATATGGACCTGAAGAGGACGGGCCCCCACCTCGGTTTCTTCACTGTATTTCGTTTCTGCATTAAACGAGCCGACAAATATCTCCGGCGTCGGATTTTTTTGGAGATTTTAGCGTTTGTGGAAACCGTTGGTATTTGAAAAACGAAATGGCAGTGGCACTGTACCTTTTTTTTTCTTTCTGATATAACTTGACCTGCAAGTATCTTTTGTGCAATAAAAATACATTGATTCATTTAATATTATTTTAAAAACTTTCTTGGGCTAAGCGGCCTTTTCCCCAAGTCCAATCAAACAAAACCTAATTGCAGTGCACTTCAAGTAGGTAGCCAAGCCACCAAGAGCATGAACATGAGCATGGCCCTGACCCCCCCTAGTGGCCCCTACATCACCTCCCTAGGCTATAAAAATCTAAAATTTATGGGTCTCCATTGAGCCAAAGAAAATGATATTATTTCCCAATCCAATTCTTGTCAATTTTACATGTAATGTAAATATTCATGGATGACCTTTGCTTCTCTTATGTGTTATTAGTCAATTCAACTTGATTATTCATCATTGGCTTTAGAGTCAATTTTACTCGATTACTTATATAATATATATATGGTAGCCATGGCCTTATTCATCACTTCTAGACACGTTCTTCTACATGCCCCTTCCTCGTCCCCACTAAGTTCACATCAAAATTATAACTGTAACTTGTGGTTATCTTTATTCTTTGTTTAGTTTCATAGATTTTCCAGATTTTTTTCTGGTGAATAGGGATACTGAAATTCTAAAATATATATCCACATCATCCTTGTAATTTTATTATTAGATATGGAGGAATATCAAGAATGTGTTTTAGGTGCAAGTGGTTTGGATAGTTCCCTCACTTAATTATTAATAATTGCCTTTATTACTTTTAGGTATTTTTTAATGTAATTCACTTTGTTTTTTAATGAGGAAGGTATTAAGATAATGACAAAAGATGAGGATTCTGGTTATGAATTTGTAGGAGAAGGCAACAAATTCAAGCAAGAGTGCACCTCCATGTCTTGATGTTAGAAAATTCCCAGAAAAAAATCATAAATAATGTTATTTTATAATGACAATGTGAAATAAATGAAGCCACGTCCATGAAGTGGTTTTGGTCTCTTAGATAAGTGGGGGCAAAGGGGGAAAAAGCTCATCTCTAGTGCTAACAAGTTGTCATTTATTAAATTTATGTGAGGTGTCCCCACCTTTTTTCACCCGATGCTACAAATGTCTTCATGTTATTGGCCACTCTACCGGAACATGTGGAAGCAGCTTGACTTATAATGGTTTAGGTTTATTATAATTACTTGCACAATTCATTTGCTTTTTCTTTTCTTTTTTCAAACTTTTATGTACATGAATTTTTGAATGGATCCAAGGAAATACAATACAATAAAAAAGTGAGTTATAATTTGATATTAAATTCTTTATGGATACGTTATTTTATAATATTTATCAGGGAATGCAATGCTAATCGATAAATAAAATAAATATATCAATATGGAAACAATATTTTACAAATTATAAAATTATATTTTTATCAATTATAGTCACTTATCATTGTCTATATTGCAGGATAATTTATTCATCGAATATAATTGAATTTAAAAATAGGATTCAAGTGGAACATCGCATATACTCATAAAAAATAATGTTTTGACCGGTAGGAATTCAAAACAGGCGGTTTCACTTTTTTTTTCTTTTCATTATACGTAACTTAAAAACTACCATTTAGTAAACATAATTACGATTCTTTGTTTAGAAAAGGTTATATAAATTATATATATATTTTATTTATAAAAATTGAATGTGATTATTGCCGATGTTGATTTGTATAGTCATAATCAAGACAATAAATCAATAAAATTAACTGCACAAATAAAAAAATCAAATTCCTTAATTTTTTAATAATTTATTTTTATATAATATTTAAATTATTATAAATATTTTATTGAAACAAATTCCTGGTAACAAATTTTATAATATTGTACAATAACAAATATACAATTATTATACAATAATAAATTATAATATTATACAATAACAATTATACAATTTTTTTTACAATAATAAATTATAATATTATACAATAATAAATAAACAAATTTTTTTTATTATGGAGTGTTTTATTTTAAATTTTAGATTTAATATTATTAATTATTAATTTAGTATACAAAATAATGAAAACTGAAATGAAAGAAATAGCATACCATCCACATTATAAATGCAAGATGTACTTTGAAAAACTCAATACAAGAAAAACCTAACTAAAAAGTGAGACTTTTTCTTTACTCTTTTTTTTTCAATGATAAATGCAAATACAAAAAAAGTATATTCACTAAGGAGTTGTCATCATCGAAGTTTGCCTTTCACTCGAAGGCTTTGCGGCTAGGTTTTCGCTAGCCACATTCCTGAAAACTCCATGGAGAAGAGCGAGCGTGGGCAAGAGCCACTACTAGGGCGAGCGTGGGCGAGAGCCACTACCAGGGCGAGCGATTTTTGCAGCATGGCAGGACTCTGTGTCGTGAAGGGCGAGCAAGGGCTCTGCGGATGGCGGTGGAGGAAATGAACCCTGCGGCGTCTGCCCCGTGTTCGGGGCCGAGCTTCACCCAGCACTACTCAAGCTATAACATCCAGTGGACCGTCCCCTTAGGTTCCGCCTTCTTCCAGGGAAGCCTTTGTTTTGGTATTAGAGGGCTCGACTCCAGGTGCGTGGTGGTGGCAGCTTCAGGGGTTTGTTGCGGCAGGTGTTTTGTCTTCTCTTCGGTTTTTCTAGACTCTCTTGACCTCTTCCTCCTTGGCTATAAGAGGTTTTGGGCCAGATCTTTGAGGTCCTCACTGGGGGCGTGCGGTGTTTTGGTTAACACTTTGAGGTCCTTTGGGGGCGTGCAGTGTTGCACTTTGAGGTCCTTTGGGGGCGTACGACTTCTGGTTTAGTTTCTTTTTTGGTGTTTGATGGGGTTTTTTTCCTTGTTTCGATTTTTTTTTGCAGCCTGTGTGTTGGTTATCATCTCTAGTGACTTTCTTGTTCTTTTGGGGCTGTGGTAGTATATGTTTATGTGCATGGTCTATGGACTAGTTTTGCTATGAACATCTATATGGTCAAGAAGATGTAAAATATTATATTTTCACTAATATAATTGAGCAAATTTTCTATTGGAAAAAAAGGAGTTGTCATTGACATTATGGTCTATACAGTTGTTGCATGATCTTGTGTCCTATAGGATTGTTACATGACCTTGTACTTCCTCTGTAGTGCTTCAATATCCTACTCTCAAATGCTTTCTTTAACTATGGAACAATAAGCAATATCGTAAGAATTGAACCCCTTCCTATCCTAGTGGCCCAATGTTTAACAATAATTTGATAGTCGTCTAGGGTAAGGGTCACGGTTCTGCATGCCTCAACTCTAGATCAGGGTTAGGGTTTTGGACCCTCTAGAATCTTCTTAAAATTGCACATGTGACTAGCTCCACATGTGTGACTAATGGAAGTTGGCATGACATCCTCTCGATATCACGGTGGTCAACTTGCAAGAGGCATAACTTTCTCATACGAACTCTAATTGAGACAATCTTCGCGTTGTTGGAAAGCTCTCAATGTGTAGAATAGCTTTGAGACGTTGTAAATGTCATTTGAAAATATTTTACCCCCAAAAAATGTTATGTGATGCCTCAAATATGCTCTATAAGTTTTTTGACCCCAAATCACCAAAATAAGACCTACCCCTAAAATAGGCCTTATAAGCCAATAGCTCCAATTTTTCCACCAATTTTGATTTTAGCTAACATTTTATCAATCATTGGAGTCCCACTAAACAATCTTTCTTGACATTGTAAATTTTGAATTAATAAAATTGTTGTTTCTAATAGATAAATGGATTCAACACTTTCCAATATTAAATACCCTATAGCAATTAGATTGTGGATTTTCTTCCCCATTATTCTAAGTGGTAAAAAAAGAGCAAGTTTAGTGACGCATTTAGACTATGATAAAAAAAAATTAAATAGTTTACTTTAAAAACTCATTTATAGAAAAAAAAAACTCTATATTTTTATATTTTATTAAATTTATAAATTAAAAAAATTAATATTATTATAAATATTTTAAAATTAAAATCTATTATTCATTTAAAAAATTATATTAGAATTAAAATCTATTATTCATTTAAAAAATTATATTAGAATTAAAATCTATTATCTATTTTTAAAAATTATACGAAAATATTAATAGAGCTAAAGATAATATATATATATATATATATATAAGTTCATTATGATACATGCCTTGCATATCAAGATACATGCCTTCCCTATCATATACGATTTTGGATTGAATTGGCGAAATTTTATAATGGTGAGCGATGTTCTTACATGCTTAATGTTTTCGTCTATAGGTCGTGGATAACCTTGGGGCATTTTTTTTATAAGCAAGTGGATTGTATTAACAAATCGAATTATAGAACTAGCTAGTGTGTTCGGTTATGGATATTGGAAATATAAAAGAGCATAGGGGATTAGGTTTGATAATGTTGGATTTTTATTCAATGTTTTTTGGGAAAATTTTAAGATTCATAGGTGTGTGTTAATGTAAAATTTTTAATGAATTTTGTTAATTCTTAAAATGTAAATTATAATATATTTGGTTATATTTTTATAAAAATATTTAATTTTTATAATAAAAAAATTATATAATTTTTAACTATTTATAAAGTAAAATAATATTATTTTTTATAATTTGAATATAATTTTAAAAAATAAAAATTGATCAAATTTTTGGAAAAATAAATAACAAAATTTAGTGTTATTTATTTTAGAAATGCTGATTGATTATATATTTGAATTTAGAAGAGTGGTGTATATGGTTGGCATTTACTTGTTGGAAAGGTTATATTTATCATGATATTTTGTTTGTCACTTTTCAAGTGGACGTGGATAAGGATAATTAAGCTCTTTATTTAATATACATAGCTTTTGTGCTTTCAAAGATGCAACATCGCGTTATGGAATTTCCACAACATCAATCATATATTGTCGATGTAAGACAAAAGAGGTATTGTATCAAGAGAGCACCTCTTTTTAGTTGCACGTAATCTTTGAAAATGATATATTAAGTTAGTGAATTATTTAGTTTAGATATTACATAAAATTCAGTGTTGAGTTTATTGTGCACACAGTGTAACTAATTTGGAAGTGAGTATAACTATCTTTCTTTAGTATATAGAGGAGGATTTCAATGTAAGTTAGGTTATAACTTCATTGCATGATATTGGTAGGAGGATTCCAATGTGAGGAGGATTTCGATGTAGGTTAGGTTATAACTTCATTGCATGATATTGGTAGGAGGATTCCAATGTGAGGAGGATTTCGATGTAGGTTAGGTTATAACTTCATTGCATGATATTATTGTAGGATATTGGTAGGAGGATTTCAATGTAATTTAGGTTATAACTTCATTGATATTGGTAGGATATTGGTTGTTCTGGTATGATATTGGTTGTTCTAATATATATGTAATAAAGATGTAGAGTCTATTATGATATCTCTATTGAAATATCAAAATATGTTTATGTGGTGTTAATGTTATGGTGTTTTTGTGTTTTGTGTTTTGTGTTTTTATAAGAAGAAGATGAATGTTATGATAATGCAAAATGCATATATATATTTATACTTTTAGTTTTTATCTTGTTTTGGATGAGATCGGTTTTTATCATATTTTCGGTGAGATCCACATTGAAAGTATTACCATGCTTATAATTATTTTAAAGAGTTTTATTTATTTATAATTAGCATTATTAATTAATTCCATTGCCAAAAAAATTGAACATCATTGGAAGGAAATCATGCTTTAGAAGCTATTAGAAGAAAGATTGAAGATTGGAAGAAAATCATACTATGGAAGTTACTAGAAGAGATATCAAAGTTTGGAATGTGAACCAACAACATTAAGATGACTTTTGAATTCTGGTTTTGGCGGGATACCATTATTAGTAGTTTTCTCTTACTGCAGTGAACGCTATCATGGCGGACTGCCAATTTTAGTAACTGGTTTGGCGAGACTTTGGTAGGTGGATATTGTTCCCGTTTTATAGTATTTGGTACTTCCCCTATTTTTCGGTCTTTCTCTGGTCTTTTGGCTTTTTAGGCTATTTTTGGGGGAGACTTTAGTTGGACTTCTCTTTCATAGAGCTCTTTGGGACAGAAATGGATGATTAGACTGGCTTAACCCTGAGTTCCCTTCCTATTAGGTGGGTGAGTTTCTTCCTTTGGAAATTGGTCCTGGGTCTTGTCTTATTATATTCTTTGGTGTGGTTTCGGGATGTTGTGTCATAGATGGGTTATGATAAGTCTAATATGAGTTTTCATCATTTACTTCCCAAGCTTTGACATTTATTTCTCTCAACACCTTGGAATCTGGGGCTACATCCATCCGTCGATCTTGTTTTTTGTTTCTTGTGATTGCTAGTGGAGTACATATGGCACTAAATCGACTTGAGATGATTAACAAAGACGTAAATGATTTATTAAATGAGCCGGAAGACTCCTTCTAGCAGGCGGCTCATGTTACGTCAGACAACTTGGGTGGAACTTCATTTAGCATCCCTGGTAAAAGTTTTATCTTTGCGACTCCTTCTGAACGTAGTCCAACTTGCAGTAAACTATCTGTTTTAGCACCTACTCTTGATACTTTCCTCCACACTGGTGAAGATCCCTCTAGAGGAGAGAGTACCCAAGGAGTGCGGGGTAGCTTTTGGAAAAGGGAGGAAAAATCAGCCTATTCACCATCGAAGCTCTCTACATAGAGGTCGGCTGATATCCCTAAGGGACGTAGACGATGGGTGGCAAATAAGTCGGTGAAAAAAATGGTCCTCGACTCCGATATCGGCCTAGAGGACACCTGTCGACTGGCCCTTTATGGGTTGGTAGGAAGATTTGCATATAGCAATCTAAGTGTGGAGAAGTTATCTGTATGGTTGGAGAGGACTTGGATACCGGCCATTGGATATAATCCAGAAGTATATTTCCTAACAAAGGGCTGGTTAGGGTTTCTGTGTAAATGTCCGGAGGATGTATATATTTTAGATATTATTTTTGGGATTAACTGCGTAGTGTAAGTCATTAATCTAAGTCATTAAAAGGGAAGTGGGTTAACGGAACCAATAGCCTGATGCTCAAAAAATGGAGGGTTGCCTTTAATGCCGAAACAAAATACTTCTCTTTTCACCATTTCTGGGTTCTGTTACCGGGCCTCCCATTATTTCTTTGGAATGAGGGGGCTTTTTTGGAGATAGGAAATGCTTTAGGTAAATTCTTATTGGTGGATAAAGGTAATCTTGATGCATATGCACGCAAGGTTTGTAAGGTTTTAGTTGAAATGGACATCCATCAGGGACTGCCGGAGTCATTGGATATGGAATGGGGAGGTTTACATTTCTGTCAAAGTCTGGATTATCTAGGTATCCCTTTTCGGTGTAGCTATTGTCGCAGTACATCCCACCTTAGGAGGGATTGTAATGGTATACATGCTGATGAGTGCACTCAGGAAGAAGCTTATCAGTATTCAAGCAAGCCTGACGAAAACATGGAGGCGGATTTCTCTGGTTTCGAAGTGTCACAACAGGCTAGTGAAGTCGACGGCCTCAAGGATTCACAAAATACAGTGATGGGTAAGCTACATTCACACTATCCTATCTTTTTCAATTCGTTGTCTCTGTGGGAAAGAGAAATTGTTAATTCCTCGAACTGACTGCGGAAAGTAACTACGAAGGACCTTCCAACTCTCTCTAGTGAAACGAATGGTATTGATTCACCAGTTGGGCCCTCGGGTATCCCTAGTACTTGGTGTACTGACTCTATTTTTTCCCCTAGTGCTCTTCCTGAGCCCCCCTCATCCACTATTCCTTCCACAGGAACAAAGGTCACTAGTAATGGTATTACTATTGATCTGGATGCGTCTGTCTCTGCACAATACACCCCGCAACCATCTCCTAGAGAACCCAACAGTTCCTTGTTTCCTTCTGGCTATAGAGAATCCGAAGAGGGTGAATCCTCACTTTCTATTGCCTTAGATTCCTTAATTCCTTTTATTTTGGATGATACTTCATCTGTGAAGTTACCTGTATTTCTGGGAAAGTCAACTCTATCAGTTGATCCTGGGAGTGGGGAGGTCTATTGTTCTAAGATGGTTACTCAAAAAGAGAGGAAAGAATACGCCTGGTCAAGAGGTTTAGGAGTGGAGATTTCCCCAATAAAAACTCAAAGCTCCCATAAGAAGTCCACCTTGTCACTTGATACTCCTTCTGGTCAAAATTCTTCCACCGATGGTGGGGCCCTTAGAGCTTTGAAGGCCCTGGTAAGAAAGAAGTAATGATCCTACTCTCACTTAACTTAAGAGGGATAGGTGGTGCCCTTAAAGCTGCCTTGGTTCGAAGTGTTCTAGATAAGACTCGTCCAATTATTGTATTTTTACAGGAGACACTTGTCCATGCAGATAAATCACGCTCTTTCTTTCATTCTCTAAGACCAGCTTGGCTCTGCTATGTTGTGAACTCAGTTGGTACTTCTGGGGGCTTACTGGTTGCGTGGGATCCTAATTTTTTCAACCTAGTTCGGTTCCTGACTTGTGGTGGAATCTTATTGTCAGGTATCTGTTTAGAAAGCAGAAGACAGATAAATTTTCTGAATATTTATGGTCCATATTTGGAGCGTAAGCAATTCTGGGAGAAACTGGCATCTTCATGTATTTTAAATATCAAGCGGCTTATTCTTGCGGGTGACCTTAACTTGACTGTATCTTCTGATGAAATTTGGGGAGGTAATGTATTGATGGGTCAGCTGACACATTACTTCATCAATCTCTTTCTTACAAAAAAGCTGATTGATGTGGTTCCGAGGAGAAGAATGCCTACATGGCGAAATGGTCGTTCGGGGGCACAGTTCTTAGCAAAAAGGCTGGACAGATCATTCTTATCTGAAGATCTTATTGAGTCTGTCGGTATTTATCAAGCTTGGGTGGAGTACCCATTCATATCAGACCATGCACCTATACTGCTCCAACTTGATCTCCCCTTGACGTTCAAGGCATTCCCCTTTAAATTTAACCCTCAGTGATCCCAGGAGTCTGATTTCTCTTCTCTTTTACAGAAGGTGTGGAAGGATCCCAAATATATTACAGAGCCATGCAAGCAAAAGCGTCTAATCTGGAAACTTAAGGATTTGAATACTATTACTAAAGTTTGGCAAAAATCACTGCAAAAGCAAAAAATTGCTCGACTAAATAGTCTGGAAAAAGAAATCACTTTCAGGATTGAAAATTTGTTGGAGGGTTTGCATAATACAATGAAGGAGCTGACACTTGAATATTTGGAAAAGGAAAGAAATGTCTTATTAAAGGAATCAGAGGAGAATTGGCGACAACGCAGCCGTGCTATCTGGATCAAGAGCGGTGACCAAAGTACTAATTTTTTCCATAATTTTGCTAGCTTTAGAAGGAACTCAAAATATCTGTGGGAGATTCTAGGTGAACAGGATCAAGTTTTTAAGGGACGGGATCAAATTAAAATTGCAGCATTGAATCACTTCTAAAAAATTTATAAGGAGAAAGGAGGTGTCCGGATTTCAGAACAAGTCAGTATGGCAGTTTTTTTTCCTAGGATGATTACGGATGTTGAAGCCGAAGGTCTTTACAAGCCCCTAGGATGATTACGGATGTTGAAGCCGAAGGTCTTTACAAGCCAGTGGACAAGGAAGAATTATTGAAGGTATTAAAAAATTTCAAAATGGACAAGAGTCTAGGACCGAACAGGTGGACAGTGGAATTCTTTAAACATCATTTTGAAACTGTGGGTGATGACCTATTTTATATGGTAGAAGAGTCTAGGAAAAAAGGTTTTATTACAGGTGCATTAAATGCTACTTTCATTACACTAATACCAAAAGTTAATAAACCAAACTGGTTTGGTGACTTCAGACCGATCTCGCTCTGTAACTTAAGCTATAAAATCATTTCAAAGATTATAGCGGATCACATAAAACCTTTTTTATCTAGATCCTTATCTAAGGAACAACTGGGTTTCCTTCAAGAAAGACAAATACAAGATGCTATAGGCACTGTGCATGAATGCCTCCATAGTATCATAAAGAAAAAATCAAAATTTATGGTTTTAAAACTGGATTTACAAAAAGCTTACGACTGTGTTAATTGGGGCATGCTGCATATGGTTCTCCTATAGATAGGTTTGGGACAGAATATAACTCAATGTTCATGAGCTTTGTGAGTTCTTCTACATACTCTGTGTTGATAAATGGAGAGGCCACCGATTTCTTTAAGAGTAGTCGTGGACTCAGACAAGGGTGTCCCCTTTCTCCTCTATTTTTTATTTTAGTTATGGAAGGCTTGAGTTTGATGTTGAAAGATAGTCAAAGCAATGGTAGATTGGCTGGTATAAAAGTTTCAAGAGCACTAAAGATCTTACATATCCTATTTGTTGATGATGTTGTCATTATGACTAACGCAATTATGCAGGAGTGGTGGGAAATTGACAAGATCCTCAAAAGTTTTTGTTTGGCTTCGGGACTCTCTATTAATACTTCTAAATCTAATTTTCATCAAGTCGGTTTATTTGAACAAGAGATATTGTCGTTTAAAGTACTTTTTCCTTATACTTTCATTGAGCTAGAACAAGGTTTTAAATACTTGGGCTTCTTTATTAAAGTTAGTTATCAACGAAAAGAAGATTGGAGTTGGTTGATTAAAAGGGTGGAAAAAAAGATAAGTAATTGGAGCTATCGGTGGCTCTCGTTAGGAGGCAGATACATTTTGTTAAAAGTTGTATTGGAGTGTCAACCTATATATTGGTTTTCATTAGCGGTGGTGCCTAATTATGTATTAAACACATTGAGAAAGATGATGTATAATTTCCTTTGGCATAAGACAAAAGAAACAAATCATTTTCATTTGTGTCGATGGGAACATATTGCACTACCGAAATCCCTAGGAGGATGGGGCATCAGAAATATTTTTGACTTTAGTACCTCTTTAGCAGCCAATACTCTTTGGAGAGTCCTGTTTGGGCAAGGTATCTGGCACAGAGTCATCAACAACAAGTATCTTCGAGGTACATCAGTGATAACCTGGCTCAGATCCGCTGGTTTTAAGAATATGGGTTTCTCCAGAATATGGAGCGGATTGTTGAAGTCGATCCACCTAATCAATCAAAGATTATTCTGGATTCTGGGCAAAGGAACACAAATTGTCTTAGGTAAGGACCGAATTTTAGGAATGGGAAATTCATCCTTTCTGTCAACAAATTTAATAAATGCATTACATTCCCGAGAGGTGAAGACACTTGCACAGGTTAGTAAGCCTGCTGAAGAATGGATGTACACTTCACACTGGAAAAGTAGCCGAGACTTGGGCCTTTCTGGTGATTTGGATAGAGAATGGGAGCTCTTCAGATCTGCGCTTAATAATTCGGGAGTGACTATAAATGAAAAAGTCGATACATTAAGTTGGGCTGGAGGGGAGGATTCGGGCGTCCCATCAGTTAGAAATTTTTATATGAGTATAATTCAATCAAAGAATTTAAACAAGATAGAGGTTTGGAAATCTTCTATCTGGAAATGGACTGTGCCTTTAAAGATTAAACTGTTCCTGTGGTTGGCTTTGGAAGGCAAAACGCTTACATGGGATTCTCTACAAAGGAGAGGCTGGCGTGGACCAGGGAGATGCCCTCTCTGTAGAATGGAATTGGAAACTGTATCACATCTCTTTATGTCCTGTTCCTTTACTAGACAAATTTGGGATATTCTGTCTGTAGAGTTCAATCAAAAGTGCGACTGGTTTGGTTTAAATCTGTCGAAAGCTCTTAAAATTTGGACCGAGGTTCCATTGGTCTCTGCCCATTTACCAGCCATAGTCTATTGGAACATTTTGCATGAGAGAAATAAAGCTCTCTTTGATGACCTACACCCTTCTATACTAACTGTGATCTAGAAGACAAAGGATCTCCATAGTTATAAGTCCATTACTAAAACAATAAAGATCCCACGAGATATATTGATCACCCACAACAGTGATGATGCCTTAGCATGGTTCGACGGGGCAGCAAAAAGCAGTAAATGTGGAGCTGGAGGAGTGATTAGAACCATAGATGCAAGAATTTATAAATGGACTTTTAATTGTGGTAGTGGATCAAACATTAAAGCGGAGCTTCTCAGTGTATGGGCAACTTTTATGTTAGCAAAAACACTGTCTATTTCTTGTATACATATGATGGGGGATTCAAAATTCATAATAGAATGGTTGATGAACAAAGGAAGACTCCAGGTAGCAGCACTAGAAGGATGGAAAATCAGGATAAAGGCACTTACTACTTTGTTCAATTCTATTATATATCAGCATATATACAGGGAATTCGATATGGGAGTTAATTCTCAATCAAAGTTGGCATTGGAAGTAAGTGCGGGATATATATTCTATCACCAATGGAATAGTGGTGTGGAGGGCCCCAGAAATGAAATCAGGATTTACTAGAACTTCTGAGAGTTCTGATTTTTTTGATAAGTTTGACATACATATATCTTGTGGCGATATATACTTGGATATTATCGCATAGCTTATTTTGTGGTTTGAAATGCATGTTCCAGCATGGATCATGGTGATGTTACTTTCCTTTGTATGTTTTTACTCTGTTATGGGTAAAAACTATTATGAATCTTTTTTGGAAAAATATATCTTGTAGAAGGAATCTCCTGTTTTGATGAGATTCAAGAAGTACAAAAATTATATGTCAATATAATTGGGCAATTTTTTTCCTGGAAAAAAACATTAAGATGTTTTTTCATCAAGAAATTTTATTTTAAGAATTCCCACAATCATTACATAAGTGGATTTTGAGGCTGATTAAATTGAAGTTAGACTTTATAGATGTTACAAACTCTAAAGATTTAATGCATTAATTATTAGTGTTATGTTTTTAAGTTAATGATTGTTATTATGTAAGTCATTTTGTTATGAGCTTAGTTTATAGCTATCTTTATGTTATCCATTTTGTAAAAAAAAATTTATCCTACATGTAAGAGATAAATGTGGAGCAAACTTGCTTTCCATGGATTCTATCCTATAAACTTATGTGTTGACATTTGAGTTGATTGCAAAAACCTTGGAGTCAAGTTTAGTGTACAATTTGTCTAGTTCGGTGAGTTTGTTCTCCATGGTTATGTTTCAAGTGGATATCATGGTGTCCTTGGGTCCACTAGAAGGGTTATTAAGGAGTTATGCCAATGTGATCAATGTCACACAAGGAGTCTTTTGAGATACGTAGCCCACAATAGATGATTAAGTCCACAAAAAAAGTTTCACTTGAGAGTTCTACCATTGTGATTAGTGCTACAAGAGGAATCTTTTGTGATGGGTCTCCCATAATGGTATGAGTGGGCCCCAAACTTTTTTTTAAACTCTGGTAGGAATATTACTCCTATCTTAGTATTATTTCACAAATGGAATCCACACATTCTTGGTATTCCAACAAAATTGTTCTTAAATCCACTCATTTTGCATAGGCCATGGTTTGTAGGGTCTAATGGACAAAAAAGTGTTCAATGATATATCTCTTTGACATACCTAAGGGTTTCTAACAATAATACTTGGTTGAATCTTTCATAGCACCAACTAAGAAGGATAAATTACACCCTTAGTCATACTAATTGATTCCTTGGTACATGAAAGTGATCTCCTTGATTGTTGTTCTCCATGTAATATAGCAACAAGACGGTTGAGAGGCTTATGTAAGGCTTGTTTTAGATGCATCTAGGGGGATTTTAATATACCTAAAGGTACATGGAAGATTAAATCTATAGGCATATTTTGTCTAATGCAATACTACTCATAGAGGTATACAAGAGTGTCCAAACATGTGACTCCACTTGTATTTCTTGTGTGTATGATTCCATAATCACGATTTTACCTACTAAACGAGAGATATTTATGTTTAAAGATGCTAGAATATGTCTCTAGCCTAAAAATAAATTCTAAAATTTGGGCATGTGTTGGCATAGGAAAGAGTTTTGATACCACTTGTAATGTACTTAACCAACATAAACAATTATTATTGAGAAATTATGCAAGAAATATAAACTACATAAAGGAAAATAAGAGAGACGGTGATATAGAACCTATAGAATATAACCCTTGCATTGATAATTCAAAATAAGAGAGCAATGTTCATAGGCCTATTTGAGGGGGAAACCTCTCTTGAGAAGAGCTCCAATACAATAACAACATTAGACAAAACAGTACATAGCCTTCTAGCTTTATAAATAGTTTCTCACTAGCAAAACTCTAACTACTTGTGGTCCCATCATTAATGCCATCTTGTGGGTCTTATTTAATAAAGATGACCTTTTTACATTGAGTAACTACTCATTGAATCTATTGGGAATTATTCAAAGAAGATGGCCTCATATATTAATTGATTATCCCCTAAGTATCTTGAAGTAGGGTGGTTAGGGTATTCAAATTCACAATTTTTTGATATTCTAGTAAAATTATTTTTTAACTACCTATTAATAGAGGCTAGGGTTTGCATGGTCCTATGAACAAGAGAGATTCAAGTGCTATAACTCTCTGATATACCTGATGGTTTTGAACAATAGTACTCTATCAAATATTTCACGACACCAACTAAAGAGGATAAATCGTACTCTTAGTTATACTACCCAATTCCCTCATGTGTGAGAGTGATCTCCCTAAGTGTTGGTATTGGTGTGCTGTAACAATAGGATGGTTGATAGGCTTATGTAAGGATAGTTTTAGGTGCACCTAGGGGGCTTTCAATATACCCAAAGGTATGGCATGGAATATCGAATCCATATGTAGATTATGTCTAATGCAATACTACTCACTGAAGTGCCAACAGGTGACTCATTGTAGATTATTTTTAGGTCTACAATGGTGTCCAACCAGGTGACTCCACTTGTATTCCCTATGTGTATGCTTCCCCGGTTGTAGTTTTACTTATTAAATGATAAGTCTCTATGTTTAAAGATGTTAAAACATGTATTTAGCCTTAAAAAAAAATTAGGCATTTGCTAGCATAAGAGAGAGATTTAATATAATAATAATAATAATAATCTATTTTTAAGGTCACGGCCAAGCCAACACACCAAATTGGTGTATGAGACCACCTTGTTTGTGGGACAAGGGGCCCCCCTCCGCCCAATGATTTGACTGGTAAAGCCTACGAAGGTATACATACCCTACCACCCTCTGGATTTGAACCTGTGACCTCTTAAGAGGAAACACATGTTCTTAACCATTAGGCCCACTCAGGTTGTATCAGAGTGGTCTACTCCTTGTCATCTTAATGCATGTCCCCAACAAGGTCGGAGTACAAAGAGTTGGGTCTCGAGCTTGTTTCTCTTGAGGACAGAATCTCTCGCACGCCCAAGCGACCTCCCATGGCAGGAGAAAAGAAAGATGACGGGATAGGAGATCCTTTCAAACTGCTAATTGAGGAAGCCCTCATGCAACAGAGGAACAAGATGATGGATAGTTTCGCACAAATCCTTCGGCGACTATCAACATGTGACACATCTTCTTTAAACTGAGGCACCGCCCCCTTCAAGGTACAAATAAACTTTGATATTCCTATATTTGAAGGTCATATAGACGTAGATGTTGTAGATAAGTAGTTGCATCTACTAGAAGGGTATTTTTCTGTTCATAATTTTTTGAATAGAGAAAAGATTACTTTTGCACTCCTCAAAGTCGTTCCCCATGTCAAAGATTCGTGGGAAACTTTCTGTGAGTAAAAGGAAATAGAGGAAACCTCATTATTTTTAGTCACGACCACTTGGGAATCCTTCAGGGATGCTATTAAGTAACAATACTACCCTGTCGGAAGTTATGGCGACCTGTATACCAAATGGACCACACTGCGGCAAGAAAGAGACCGAGAAGTGCCAGATTTAACAAATATCTTCCATACCTTATGCACCAAGTTGGGTATCAAAGATTCAGAGTGACATCTGGTGCTCAAGTATCGCGGTGCTCTGCATAGATATATCTAGACCGAAATGGAATTTCTGGACATCTCATCCTTGGGCGCGGCCTACCGATAAGCCATCAAAATGGGGCAGAAGCTCAAACAAAAGATGTGACAATTTGGGCCTGGGAACTCCACACAACAAAAGCCATTAAAGGCCAGCCCCAACCCACCGAACAAAGGACAGAGCAAAGATGGACAGTATCAGGACAACCAGTACAAGCCGTAAGCAAAGAAGGACACCGAAAAGACAAAGAAAGATACCGGGAAGTGGTGTGACTTCCATAAGAGCCCTTGGCATAACACTGTTGATTACCGCTCAAAGCAGTCGCTGGTGGCCGAAGTGAAAGCCTCTAAATCAGATGTAGATTCTGACTTCGAGATAGAACCAAAAAGGAGAAGACAGATCAATGACGTGGAACCCAGTGCCACCATTGCTACCACCAAGCTCTAGCCTGGTGAACCAGATGAGCCAGAAGAAGGAAAGTGCCTCTTCCATTCACAGATGTGGGTAAAAGGCACCCCGTTGCACTTCATCATTGATAGCGGTAGCCAGAAGAACCTCATCTCAGCAGAGGTCGTCAAGCGGCTGGCCCTGCTAACAATGTCGCACCCACAACCCTACACCATTAAATGGCTCTGCCAAGGAAGTGATCTCCGCATCAGTCAACAGTGTCGACTGTCGTATGACATCAAGCCCTTCAAAGACGAGGTATTGTGTGATGTTGCTCCTCTCAAAGTTTGTGATGTTCTTTTGGGCCAACCTTATTTATGGAAATTTCATGTTGTATATGAGTCTAGGCCTCGTAGTGTTATTATTACTTTGAATAGGAAATTGTACAGGATACTCGAGGCAGTCCCACCTAGTGTTATTTCCTTGATCTTTGCTAAGCAATGCAGGAAGGTCATCTCTCAGACGGGGAAGTTTGTCTTCTTCGTGATTCGCTCTTAGAATAAGTGAAAGATCATAGCCACATCCAAGGTCTCTGCGGCCGATTTCTCCACACAACATAAGCAAGTAGATAAGGTCATGGAAGAATACTCGGATATCTTCTCCTCACCTACAGGGGTACCTCTGCACTGCCAGGTCAAGCACCCCATCGATCTAACCCCCGATGCACCGGTGCCCAATGGGCCAGTCTATTGTCGCTCTTTGTTAGAGAATGAGGAGATCAAGCGACAGATCCAAGAACTGCTCCACAAGGGGCACATCTGCCTCAGCTCATCACCTTGCAGGAGCCCAATCGTGCTAGTACAAAATAAAGATGGAACCTGGCGACTCTGTATTGATTATCGAGCTCTGAATAAAATCACTGTCAGAAACCGGTACTCGATTCCCCGAATCGATGACCTCCTTGATCAACTCACGGGGGCCAATACTTTAGTATTATTGATTTGAAGTCTGGCTACCACCAGGTCCCGATAGAACAGAGAGATGTAGGGAAGACTGCCTTCAAGTCAAAGGAAGGACTTTTTGAATGGTTGGTCATGCCCTTTGGTTTGAAAAATGCTCCAGCCACTTTCATGAGGATGATGGACGATATCCTGTAACCATTCACCAATACTTTTGTAGTGGTGTATCTAGATGACATTCTAATTTACAACAAGACTTGGGCCGAACACTTGCAGCATATTCATTAGGTTTTGCACACCCTGTGACAACACAAGCTATACGCCAACCTGGAAAAATGCTCCTTCGGCACGGATAGGGTCCATTACCTGGGCTACATCATTGATCAACATGGCGTACATGTGGATCTAGCCAAGATCCAAGTCATCCATGACTGGCCAGACACAACAACACTCATTGATCTTTGGAGCTTCTTGGGACTTGCTAATTTCTACCACAGGCTTGTGTTGGGTTTCTCCCATATTGCATGGGCCCTCAGCCAAATAAAAAGGGGTGGTGGTAAGGAAAAATTTGCGTGGGGTCGGTTCCAACAACAAGCGTTCAATGATTTGAAGCAACGCTTGTGCTCAGCCTCAGTAATTTCACTACCAAACTTGCAACATCCCTTTGAGATCGAGACAGATGCTTCAGACTATGTTGTGGGCATCGTTCTCACTCAGCACGGCCACCCATGGCCTATCATAGTGAGACACTGTCAGATATTGTCCGTAAGTACCCTACTTATGACAAAGAAATGTAATCCATTGTGCAGGCATGCCGCCAGTGGAGACATTACATTCTTGGGAAGGAGACAGTCATCCACACTGATCATAAGCCACTGTAGTTCATGCAGACACAGGGAAAATTGCAGAATGAATGCCATCAAAAGTGGTCCACATACTTGTAGCAATTCCACCTCAACATCAAGTATAAAACAGGAAGCACCAATCACGTCGTTGATTGCCTTAGTAGACCGCCAGTCACGGCACTCACCACGGTGCTAGACTCTTGCGGCCATGAGACATCTGGATGGCCCCAAATCTATGAGATAGACCCTGACTTTGCCACCACCTACCAAATGTTGGGTGCAAATGCAGTTGTCAATAATTTCCATCTTTAGGATGGGTTGTTGTGTCGTTTGGGCCATATCTGTGTTCCATCAAGTGAGCGAGCGAAGCTGATCTGGGAAGCCCACTACAGTCGGGTGGCAGGACACTTCGACATCGAAAATACAGTGGCGATGCTACAGAAACATTTCTACTGGCCGAAACTTCGATAGGAGGTCGGCAAGTATATCAGGTCTTGCACTACCTGCGCTATTGCCAAACTGACCACTAAGAAACAAGGCCTGTACACCCCTCTTCCTACTCCTGACAGGCCATGGGAATCCATATCAATGGACTACATGTTAGGCCTCCCATCCACCAAGCGGGGAAATGACTGTGTTTTTGTGGTTGTTGATTGCTTTTCTAAGATGGTGATTCTGGTTGCCTGCAAGAAGAGCATCACAACAGAGGCCACTACCAAGCTCTTCTTTGAACGAGTGTGGGTACATTTTGGAATCCCACAAACCATTGTCTCAGATCGGGATAGTCGATTTGTCAGCACATTCTGGTCGAGCCTCTGGTCACTGCTGGACACCAAGCTCACCAAATCCACGGCCTTCCACCCCCAGACAGATAGCCAAATAGAGGTTGTAAATCAAATGATTGTGCATATCTTTCGCATGTATAATTCAAAGAACCCTCGCACATGGGATGAGAGCCTTCCCTATGTCCAACATAGCTACAATCGAGCCTTGCATAGCTCAACTGACCACAACCCCTTTCAAGTGGGGTTGGGATTCTAACCATTGGGTCCCATGGATGTTGCACTTCCCCTTGCGGTCACCTCGACTGACTCATCTCCTACTCCAATTGAAGCTGACAAAGAAACCCGGTTCATTGAGCAAATCCAACACATCCACCAACAGGTTCAGGATATCCTACGAAGTCCAATGAAAAGTACAAACAACGCCATGATCAACATCGAGTGCTACATAAGTTTCAGGTGGGAGACAAAGTTTGGTTGCACTTGCAGAAAGAACACCTTACAGGACCCCATCGGAAGATTTTCCCACTCTATTATGGGTCGTACACTATCACCAAGGCTGTGGGGGATAATGCTTTTGAGCTCAACATTCCTCATTTCCTTGGCCTGCACCCAATGTTCAACGTGGATCTCCTTCGCCCTTATTTCCCACCATTATTGGACACCTCAGAAGTAGAAAAACAATTGACACCAAAATAGCTAAGGGAGGATTGATTCAGTTGGATATCGGTGGCCACCCACCTTTTCCAACTGGCTCAAAACAATTTTCTGACATTTTTGGCAATTCACTATTTTTAGCAGTTTTAATTTCCGGGGCCATTTTGAGGGCCTAAATGAAGGTTTTTTGGTATCAATCTCCTAAATGATATATGAAGGCATGATTGATCCCCCAAAATGAATCTCCTCGATGATACCTTTCCAACGGGCTATCAAACGCCTAAAACGGAGATCGTATGCAAAAGTTATGACCCCGGGAAGTTGATTTACTAACTTACCCAAACGGGGCCCACATGACTTTTGGCGCTTCATCTCCTAGGGTTAGGTTTTTGGATGTCTAGGGTTTTTGGCATTCTTTCTTATTGTAAAAAGGCCTTCAGAGCCTCATTGTAACCTTCTTCCTGCGAATGCGCACTGCCGTCACATCTCTTCTCAGAGATAAGCCACCACCATTCCAACAAGCTTGTTTCCGCTGCATTTTACAGTTTCAACTTATTTTGTTATTGAATAGAAAACCAGTTTTACTGTATCTCTGTTATTTTGTGTTAAGCACCTGTTAATAATCTATATTCATTTTGTTCTACTCATAAAATCCGGAAATTCCACTTGTAATGATTCAAATTAGATCATCATATAATTTGTCATATATCTTGGTACTTTTGAGGTGTAAAAAATCAAAGGAATCGGCTGGAAAGTCCATTTTAGTGGTAGGTCCCAGTCTAGAAAATTGGGGTTAAGAACCTTATTGAGCCATTTGGAGGCATCAAATGACATTTTTTGGTCAACAAACTACTAGAGCCCCCTGAAAGTGTTCTACACATTGAGACCTTTCCAATGGTGTGAGAATCACCTCAACTGGAGTTCGTATGTGAAAGTTATGCCTCCCACAAGTTGACCTACCTTGTTGACCACTATGGTACTAGTGGATTGCATGCCAACCCCCATTACTCAAACGTGTGGGACTAGCCATGTGTGGAATTTCAAGAATATTCTAGAAGGTATGAAACCTTATCGCTAATTGAGGGTTGAGGATGCAAAAACCCTAACCTTAGAAGACTATTGATCTATGTTAAATATTGGGCCACTAGGAAGAGAAGGGGTCCCATTCTTTAGCATTGTAATTGTTCCATAGTTGAGCAGAGCATCTAGGAGTGGTATTTTGAGAACATAACAGAGGAGTTGGGAGATTTTGTAGCAGCCTTTCAGGCTACAATGTCAAAGGATTATGGAGCAACCTTTCAGGCCACAATGTCAAAGGATTATGGAGCAGCCTTTCAGGCCACAATGTCAAAGGATTATGGAGCAGCTTTTCAGGCCACAATGTCAAAGGATTATGGAGCAGCCTTTCAGGCCACAATGTCAAAGGATTATGTAGCATCCTTTCTCCCTAAAACTAATTAAACAAACAAAACATGATTTAATGGTGTTGGAATGCAGTCCCAAGCCTAAGAAAAAAATCCAAATAAGCTTCTACATAATTGTAACCTACTCTATATGAAATAAGATTGATTTGGATTAATCAATAGATCTATGTGTTAGCATGCTAATTACTTTAAAACAATAAATGATTGTGATGATAAAGATTAATATAAAGAATATAAGAAATGAAAGTAAAAGAGTACAAAAGGGTCCTTGAGCCCTCTTGAGTGGGCCCTACCCAAGCAACACAAGGATCCTTGAAGAAACTAATGAGCAAGAAAATAGAATCTCTTCTTTGATTGATAAAAGCATAATACATCAATGGAGCAAGGCTCCAAGTTCCCAAAGGTCTGTGAACAAAATGACAAGATGAAAACTCTTTAACACTTAATAAAAAACTAGCTCCTCAAGTCTATTCCTTGGGTTTCATTTATACTACTTATCTAGAATAAATCTTCCCTTCAATCAAGGAGAGAATTCATGGCTTTTCTCCTCAAGGCTCCCTCAATCAAGATCCTCGTACTCTAGTGGATGTCTTGTTGGTTCCTTAGAGTCTGAGTTTGAGGAGTGTTGGTTAATTTAATTGCTCAAATTGATGTACATTAATTATCAATTTGGATGCTTGTAAGCTTATCAGGTGTTGGAAAAATATATGCAGGCTAGGTAAGAAAAATTCTAAGCTATCAAAAACACTATGTTTAACAAGTTATTTCCAGAAATTGAAATCAAGACTATGAGCATGCTATGTTCTTCAACCAATCGATTACACCCTTTTTATTTAGATGTCGAGTGATTCAATTAATGTACTCATTCACGTAGTTAATTCATGTAGTGTTATCAAACATAAAATGATTTGAAATTGTAATGAAAAACAAAGCCCAACAAATCTCGTGGTTATCATTTTTGGGATTAACTGCGTAGTATAAGTCATTAATCTGCGACCCATATCCATGAATATTAGTCACAACTGACCAATAATTCTCATGATTTGAATAGTCCACTTAGCACTCATTACATCGGGTGATGCTCACAGGGGTAAAGAAATGGGATTGAAACCAACGAAATGAATCGCTTAGCACCAATCATCACTTTCGGGGCTTGCACCTAGTAACCAGGACTTCCTAGGTGGTCACCCATCCCAAGACGCCTCTAGCTCAAGCGCGCTTAACTGTGGAGTTTTCCCCACAATCAAGCCCACTTAGCTTGCTACCCCATTTGCAAAACCTTAGCAAGTATTGTGCCTTATGAACTATCTATTTAGAGCTCTCTTCACTCTTATTATTTAAGCATAGAGGGGCTTTCGTAGTACAACATATTATATATCATTTTTGGGATTAACTGCGTAGTGTAATTCATTAATCTATGAACCATATCCATGAGTATTAGTCGCAACTGACCAATAATTCTCATGATTTGAATAGTCCACTTAACACTCATTGCATCGGGTGATTCTCACAGGGGTGAAGAAATGGGATTGAAACCAACAAATGAATCACATAGCATCAATCATCACTTCCGAGGCTTGCACCCGGTAACCAAGACTTCCCAGGTGGTCACCCATCCCAAGACGCAGCTAGCTCAAGCACACTTAACTGTGGAGTTTTCCCCACAATTAAGCCCACTTAGCTTGCTACCCCATTTGCAAAACCTTAGCAAGTATTGTGCCTTATGAACTATCCAGTTAGAGCTCCCTTCACTCTTATTATTTAAGCATAGAGGGGCTTCCACAGTGCAACATATTATATATCATTTTTGGGATTAACTACGTAGTGTAAGTCATTAATCTATGACCCATATCCATGAGTATTAGTTGCAACTCACCAATATTTTTCATGATTTGAATAGTCCACTTAGGACTCATTGCATCGGGTGATGCTCACAGGGGTGAAGAAATGGGATTGAAACCAACGAAATGAATCGCATAGCATCAATCATAACTTCTAGGGATTGCACCCGGTAACCAAGACTTCCCAGGTGATCACCCATCCCAAGACACCTCTAGCTCAAGTGTGCTTAACTGTGGAGTTTTCCCCACAATGAAGCCCACTTAGCTTGCTACCCCATTTGCAAAACCTTAGCAAGTATTGTGCCTTATGAACTATCCAGTTAGAGCTCCCTTCACTCTTATTATTTAAGCATAGAGGGGCTTCCGCAGTGCAACATATTAGATATCATTTTTGGGATTAACTGCGTAGTGTAAGTCATTAATCTATGACCCATATCCATTAGTATTAGTCACAACTGACCAATAATTCTCATGATTTGAATAGTCTACTTAACACTCATTGCATCGGGTGATGCTCACAAGGGTGAAGAAATGGGATTGAAACCAACGAAATGAATTGCATATGATCAATTATCACTTCCAGGGCTTGCACTCGGTAACCAGGACTTCCCAGTTGGTCACCCATCCCAAGATGCCTCTAGCTCAAGCACGCTTAACTATGGAGTTTTCCCCACAATCAAGCCCACTTAGCTTGCTACACCATTTGCAAAACCTTAGCAAGTATTGTGCCTTATGAACTATCCAGTTAGAGCTCCCTTCACTCTTATTATTTAAGCATAGAGGGGCTTCCACAGTGCAACATATTAGATATCATTTTTGGGATTAACTGCGTAGTGTAAGTCATTAATCTACGACCCATATCCATGAGTATTAGTCGCAACTGACCAATAATTCTCATGATTTGAATAGTCCACTTAGCACTCATTGCATCGGGTGATGCTCACAGGGGTGAAGAAATGGGATTGAAACCAATGAAATGAATCACATAGCATCAATCATCACTTCCAGGGCTTGCACCCGGTAACCAGGACTTCCCAGGTGGTCACCCATCCCAAGACGCCTCTAGCTCAAGTGTGCTTAACTGTGGAGTTTCCCCACAATCAAGCCCACTTAGCTTGCTACCCCATTTTGGGTTCGTCCCGTGACTTTTCAGTTTCTTTGAGATTCTTGTGTTAACAACACCAAGATTGTTGAGAGTAAATAAACACACACATGCTACTGAAATTCCGTTAACACACTTGCAGAAATTGAAAAGAAGAAATAAGTGAGCAACAAATATATGAACATAAAGCAATTAAGAGATATAGCAGTAAACTAACCTATGAAATAAAATAACAATACATAAATAAAATTAACCTAATTATTGTGCAAACAACAATGAATAAATTAAATAATGGA
Organism: Picea abies; assembly: GCA_900067695.1. NCBI lineage: Eukaryota > Viridiplantae > Streptophyta > Pinopsida > Pinales > Pinaceae > Picea > Picea abies. The sequence goes on from CBVK0103284476.1 coordinate 24,592, forward strand.
ATGAACTCACAAATAGGCAGTGCATACTCAGGTCAGGGGGGCCTCCTGAATGAGCATGCACTGCGGTGAAACCACAACGATCTAACTCATGAGGTGCATCAAAAAAATATTCTCATTATCAACAAAAAAATAAAGAAGGATTAACAGTCTTCTACGCAACCATATTCTCCCTCCCCTTTCCTTCCTATGATATCTCATACATATACACATAGTTTACATTTTAGAAAAGGAAAATCATTACATTGGATGACATTGATCCCCTTTTTGTTTGGATCTACAACCATCATATTCAATTTATTTAAAAAATAGTGGTTGCACTATGTTGGCTCTGATGAGAAAGAAAGGAGGTTGGTTTGGTTGTTGAGTCATGTGGAGCATCCAACTGAAGCAGATGATCAAGAGAATCAAATGATTTTAGACTTTGCAAAATATGGTGACCATAGATTTGACCGGAGATCCATACTTGATTTGATGGCTATAGATTTGATTTGAATGACATGGAAGCTCAACTACATTGTCCTTAACAAAACTCGTATTCGTGAATTGGTTCATACGGGGCAAAACTATCTCGAATGTGAAGGCGCTACCATAATTCTAGGAAACCCACTGCTACTGAAAATTCTGGAAATTGTCTAAAACTCCTCTTCAAAAATATGTCTGTACAACCCTTATTACTCATTTTTTGAGGAATCTACTTGCTATTTATACTCAAATTATCATATTCTGCACAAAACCCATGTCTTGGAATTTCTTAGTTTGGCTTCATCGGTTTGCAAATGATGCACAAAGATTGCTCCTAAAAGCAGGGATGATTTTAAGGATGGAAATTTATTTTAAAATGTAGAAACCTTGGCGAATCTTAGTAATCCTTCATATGCCAACTATAAATGTTTGGCGATATTTTTGTAAAAATATTCAAATTTCTAAGGATTCTATATAGTTTGTATAAATTTTTGACGATTTTTAAGGTAAAATAATTTTATCCTATAGAATTTGGGAGAATCATTTTTAGAATAGCGAATCTTTTTTTGGGAAAAACCATGGAAAATTAGCCCATGAGCGAAATTTAGCCCCTAAAATCATCCCTGGCTTAATGTTGTCCACTATAGGAAATCCAATAGCAAATCTTCATTTTGACCATGCTACGTGATTTCTGAGTATGCCAAGGACCACTTCAAATGTGCAAGTAGTTAGGTAATCACAATATCTATTCTAAATAAACATCAAAACATGGGGAATTCAATAGAAATCAATGATTAAATACCTCATGAAGCTTATGTGAAGTAAAAGCCTTGTAAAGTGGATAAATGTGGTGATATGAATAATAAAGGAGTGAGAATGAAAGGGCAAGATAGAAAAAGTAGAAGTAGGTTATCTGGCATTGTAAAATATGTCAAAACCAAGGTTCAACATCTCCCCCACACTTAAGCAATTGCATGTCCTCATGCAACAAACTTTTACCAAAGAGATTTTTTCCTAGGAACTTCAACAATGTGCCCCATCACTAAGTCATGCATACCCTGCCATTTGGATCAGAATATTAGATGTATAGCTTGATAACTGGTTAGTTTCATTGTTGAATAATTCAGCCTTGTTGAATTGTCCCCCCTTAATTATGTGAGTGCTTGTAAATTTGTTTGGGTATCTTGGGCCTCAACCATAACATAACTCATTTTTCCCATTACAAATGATGTAAGTCACAAGGAAATCCAATTTCTATACAATATGTACCTCATCTAGGTGGATATTGGTGGCCACCCACTTGTTCCACTAATTCAGAATGGTTCCACATCTTTGTAGTTTTTTTACGATTTTTCGGGTCCCAAACATCCAGAACCATTTTGAGGCCCTAAACAATGTGTTTTTGATGTGGAAATGCCCAGTAGATTGTCGAAGGCATGCATTGGGCTATTTGGAATGTGTACTTCTCGACTAGACCTTTCTGATGGGGTACCTAGCACCCCAAATAGAGATCGTATGTAAAAGTTTTACCCCCGAGAAGTTGATGTATCAACTAACCACATTGGGGCCCACAAACCTTTTGGCGTTTCATCTTCTGGGGTTGATAACATAGTTACCAACTTAACGAGAACTCTGTAGAGTTCTCGTTTTTTGGGGGGTCAAGTTTTTTACCC
>CBVK0103284484.1:0-17597 GCA_900067695.1 Picea abies
ACCTCATCATTTCCTATGGTTAGGGATTTGGATTTTTAGAGTTTTTATCTCCTAGATATTCATATTTTGTGTTAAAAGGTAGTCTTGGCTTCTTGTAATGTTCTCTTGCGAATGAGCATAGTAAACACATATCGCTTCAGAGATATGTTATCTTCATATATGTGTTACCACTATTATAACTAGTTTGTATTTCTTTGCATTTTACTTTTTTGTTTTGTATTCCATTCATTCATAGAATTTGGGTTCCATCATGTCATTATACTCTCTACAATATCTGAAAGTTTTTCCATTTATATTTCAACCTTCATTTTTTTTTTATATATAATTCAAATCAGTGGTAATGCTTCGAATTTGGAATAGTGGCCTTCATACAACCTCATCCTTCCTTCCATTGATAAAAAACTTTACCCAGTAATGCTTAGGATTTGGAATAGTGGCCTTCATAAACTGATATATCCATTTTAGTTTTAGTAGAGCCTCCATATCTAGTTCCCAAATAACATAATTGAGTCCATTCAAAACCAAACAATCGCTTTTGGAAGACATGTTTGATATTTGAAAGATCTAATAATATACATAGGTTATAGTCAACAAATTGCCATCCTAGAGTCAATCACTATAAGATATAAATCAAAAATATTTATAGCTAACATGTGAGGATGAAATTGGTTTCTTTAATACCATGTTAGGGATTGGGTGTAACCATAAGATGAACAATAAAAGAATCTATAGAATAAACTAAGTGTAATAAGCTTCAAAGAAGATCGTGATGTCCAAAGACATTGTTTCAACACTTAAGCACAACGAATTGTGGTTATAACATCACAATGCATGATAGATACATATATCACTTATTGAGTACACACTTCACATGCATTTATATTGAACCGTTGTAGGATTAAACCACACCCCAAGATGTAATTTTGAGTAGGAAATAGTACACTAGCTAATTGCAAAAGAAAGAGAGGTGAGAGAAAAACAAAATCAATCTTCACACATAAGAGACTAAGAAAACAACTCTAATCACATTGAATTAATCCTTTAGCATGAGTACAATTTATAGAAATCTCCACAAGAAGATTAATGCACACTAGGTTAGGGTTTCCATGTGCATGCTCAAGTAAAAAAGCAACCACTCCCACTTGAAACAGTTAACTATAGTCAAAAGTTGATAATAATAGGAAAGGTAAAAATATGTGTGTGAACTCAAGTGAGAAATCTACATGAAATCAACATGCATTTGAAAATAGAAAAAATCTCCTAGAATAAGAATAGAATCTAAAAATGGAACCAAATTCCTCACTCAGAGAGAATTTCATAAATATGGGAAATCACTAAATAAGTGAAATAGGTTAACTCCAAGAATAAGATGGGTAATTTGAACTTCCTTAAGAGGCCATAAATATCTATAACACGTGGGAACTAGGTTCAATATCACTTTTCCAATCACCTCCCAGCTAGTACCAAGTCAAAAATACATGGTAGACCTGCTAAAAATAAAAAATACCAAAAATAGACTACTACGGTTTGGTCACTTGCTAAAGTAAAAAATACCAAAAATAGACATTATCAAGAGTAGACAAGCTAGATAAGGTAGTTAGGAGAGGTATGGTGGTCAGGATAAGTCTAAGAAGGGATATAAATAGGCATGGTATAAGTAGCAATCCTCTTGAGAAAGTGGAAAAAATGGAAAAATGAATATGTCATTGAGTATGTAGTTGAGAATGTACCCCAACACCCCCCTGAAACACATTCAGGGTGTGCACAATGATGAGTCCCAAAAATATGAAGCCATGTTAGGTACTCATGTACAATTATAGATGCATAATGTTAGGGACCTAACCTTCCTAGCCCCTCAAGTAGGTAGAATAAGATATTCTCCATGTAATACACGATGACATTAGTTAACAAGGCCTATTTAATAAATTTGAACAAGTCAATGTAAGAATAACTAGTAGAATCTTCCTCTTCTAGAAATATATTCCTCTAGATTGTTATTTAGAAGATAAAATTAGTATAAATAAGAGTTAGAGGCATGAAAAATATTTGCCTTGAGAATTATTTTAATAGATCATTGTTTTGTTGGAGGTTTCCCCATCGAAGAGAAAAGTGAAATTTGCTTCCTATCAATAAAGGTATTATTTTTTTTTGTGGTTCTCTACATTTTATTGTTCTGTTGGTATTTTCAGCAGTATTTCAATTTTTTGCTTAATATAATAGATCTGGTACCTAACAAGTGGTATCGGATCACTTTCCTCTACAGAAACCACGTGAATATTTTTTCTAGGGTAGAGACATGTACTTTCCATGTATTTAAAGAACATAGATCTGTCACTTAGAGGGTAAAAATGTGGTGGGGAAAACTACATGTAGGAAATATAGACGGTTTCATGATATTTCTTAGAAATAAATATTTCACCTTGCTGGAAACCTCTGTAATCCCTATTGGTACGCCTTGAGTAGTTCTGCATCAGATAGAATCTATAGATGGTCATCACTCCCACGTACTGAAAAGTATATTGAGAGTCCCCTAAGTCTTTGGAAACCAACTCTATATTAGTCGATCATCCACCTAAATGGTATAGTGGCACCAATAACAACACTAGAGAAGATACTCTCTAGTACTTGGGTAATTGAGTAGTATGAATAAGGGTACGATCGAGCCTCCTTATTTGGTGCCATGAGATATTGGGCTGAGTACTACTATTTGAACTCACATGTATATCGAGGATATTTATAACAAGGAAAACCCTTGTATGTAGGAACCCTGTAGACACTAAACCCTCATAAAGAAACATAATAGAAAAGGAAAAGGCAATATTTTCTACATTGCAACCTTTCCTCCTACATTCTGGTTAAATAATTCCTACATAACTTCTCCTATTAATATTTTGGGCCATTTGTTATTGTAGTAATCATGCCAGAGTATAACTCTATATAAGTAAAAAAAAAAGGAGTATGGTGGTCCGATCGACACCATTATTCATGACCTTTTCCCTTGGATTCCTCTATTAATCTTGATCACAGTGGTACCTATCATTTTTAATCCTTTTACTTTTAGTGGACCCTAACCTCTTCTCGACACCCTTATTTGGGACCTACCATATTGGATTTATCTCTTCACCCTAATCATTGTGGTACCTATGACTTCTAAGAAAAAAAATTCTTGTTGACCCCCAACCCTTTTCTGCACCTTTATTTGACACATATTCCATTTCATTCCTCTTTCCACTCTTATAAACATCATATATATTGTTTCACTTTCTTTCTTCCATGGACCCACGTCCCATCCTCGACAAACCTCTTTCCCAAACGACCACCACTCGCAACCAAGAACTCCCTCACCTATAAGCCGAATCCAAATATCACATGGAGAACATTGAGAGAGTGAATTATGACATTTCTTCCACCAATTCCAAATAGGAAACCTTCGAGGTCAAATTTATGGGTGAATTGGAAGAATTTAAGGGTGAATTGGCCTCCATCAACACCACTCTCAACCAGTTGTTAAAATATTCCCATGGATATCCCTCCTCTAAACAAAATTCACACTATGAAGGTGAAGACTCTTCCCATAAATGGCCTTTCATTCAAACTCCCTTCATCGTGACCTCCATCTTCCTAGAGTTGAGGTGAAAAAATTTGATGGCTCAAATCCCATAGGTTGTGCCAGTCAAATGGAACATTATTTATCCTTGCATGGAATTACTGATGAGTTGGAAAAACTTTGTTATGGTGTCCTCTATCTGTATATTGAATGCTAGCAATGGTGGAAATTACATAGAAAGAAACACCAAATGTATTTTTATTGGACACAATTTATTGTAGAGATTTATGAATGCTTTGACACTAACACCCACTATCTAGGTCGTTTTACCAAGTTGAAACAATATGGAATGGTGGAAGACTTTATATCTTCCTTTAAGCACTTGGATTTCCAAACAAAGGGCATGCCAGATTCTTTCTTCAGGGAATGATTTATCATTGGCCTCAAGGATGAAACTCACTCCCAGGTCCTAATGGATTGCTCTCAAAGTTGGTTGGAAGCTACTCAATGAGCCAAGGAAGCCCAAAAAATTGTCTCTACCTAGAACCAAAACACTCCTCTATTACTTGCACTTGACCCACCAATCCTATACCTCCTTCGAATCCTCTCAAGATACAAAACTTAATTCTAGTAGAAATGGTTGAACACAAAATCAAGGTTCTTTTCTATAATTTGGATGAAAAATATTTTATGGGGCATAAGTGTAAGGGACAAATTTTTTTTATGCCCATTTCTAAGGATGTTGCTAATGAGGAGGCCATATTTTCCCTAGTGAAAAATCTACCCCCACTCAATGATCCTACTCCACCCTTTGATCCACCAGAAGTTGAAACATTGATTTCACTACATTCCCTTACTGGCTTCTCTACTCCCCAACCCTCAAGTTCATTGGATACATTAAGCACATGAAGGTCATAGTCCTCATTAATAGTGGAATAACCCATAATTTTATTGATTGTCACATTGCTGAGGAAATCAATTTCTATATCTGTGTTGTCAACAATTTTAAAATCATGATTTCCAATGGCGATTCCATGAAATGTGGCGAAAGTTGTGAAAATGTGAGATTACAAATTGGTCAGTACCACCTAAAATATCATATGTTTTCTATAGACATGGGTGACTATGACATTGTTCTTGGTATTGAATAGTTAGACACTGTGAGACCCATTATCATGTATTTTAAGGAATTAACCATGGAATTACAATAGGAGGGACAACGGTGTAAGTTCCAAGGCATCACAATAGGTTCCCCTGAGATCATCAGTTCCCATCACATGGAAAATATCCTCAAAAAATATCATTCGAGAATTATTTCCCAAATCCATTCCATTCAATAAGTTGAAACACCCTTTTTTCATCTATATATCCAATCTATCCTCTACAAACACCAAGCGATTTTTTCCACTCCGCATGGACTTCCCCCTTCCCATGGTGTTCATGATTGCCATCCCTGTGCCTAGAAGAATGACATTTATAAAATCATTCAATAATTTCTCGAAGAAAGTGTTATCCATCCTATTAACAACCCTTATTCCTCTCCTATGGTCATGGTACTCAAGGAAGAAGAAACTTGGTGCATGTGCCCCGATTTTCATGCCCTTAAAAAAATCACCATCAAAGAAAAATTCCCCATTCCTGTCATTGATGGCTTGTTGGATGAGTTGAGAGATGAGTTGGATGTGCCTTTCGAGCCTCTAAAGTGGAGTACCTGGGTCATATTTTCGAGAAGGATAGTGTATGGGTGGATTCTAATAAAATTGAAGCTATGAAGGATTTGAATCACCCTAAAAATATTAATAGCTTACATGGTTTTCTAGGTTTAACAGGGTACTATCACAAGTTTTTTTAGAATTATGGAAAAATTGCCGCAACTCTTACTACTCTCCTTGAAAATAATGTTTTCACTTGGACTCCAACCATTGATCAATCCTTCCACACCTTGAAAGAGGATATGTGCACAAATCCAATCCTGTCTCTTCCTGAATTCACAAATCTTTTGTCCTAGAATGTGATGCTTCAGGGAAAGGAGTTGGGGTAGTCCTCATGCAAGATGGTAGTCCTTTGGTCTTCACTAGAAAAAAAAATTGGAGAGACATTTGAGCCAATAAATTTATGAAAAGGAAATGTTGGCTATATTGCATGCCATGGATCTTTGGTTTCCTTATATATTAGGGAAACACTTTCAAATTAAAACTGATCATAAGAGCCTCAAGTTTTTTCTGGAACAACAAATTTCATCCCCAGAGAAACAAAAATGGGTGACCAAGATATTTGGATATGATTATGAGATCATTTACAAGAAGGGAAATGAAAATGTGGTTGTTGACACTCTTTCCAGGAAGTATGAAGTAGAAGTGTCCCTCTTTTCCCTCTCCTTCATTGTACCAGATTGTCTCCAATTTGTTATCCAATAATGGTTGCAAGAACCAAAACTTTCTATGTCAATCCAACAATTGCAACGCCATTCTCCATCTTCTCCAAGGTACTCTTGTCACAATGAAGATATTTGCTAAAAAGGTTTTCTATATTTAATAAAACAATCACAACATAAATCCACAGTTATTTTTGAGCTTCATGCTTCACACATAGCTAGGAATTCAGGGTTTACCAAAACCTATGAAAGGGTCAAACATTCTTTTTTCTGGGATGGTATGAAACATGAAATCTACACATTTGTGGATGAATGTGATGTCTACTAATGAAACAAGGGAGAAACAACCAAATTCCTAGGCACACTCTAACTACTTCTGATTCCCCCTGCTATTTGGAGGGATATTTCTTTGGATTTCATTGTTGTCTTACCTAAATCACACAATAGGTTAGTCATCATGATGGTAGTTGATTGTATTTCCAAATATGCTCATTTTTGTGCTCTTCAACAACCATTCACAAGATCCTTAATGGCTCAAATTTTCATGGATAATATCTTCAAACTTCATGACATGCCTCATTATATTGTCTCTAATAGAGATCCAAATTTCACCGGTAATTTTTGGAAAGAATTGTTCAGGCTATAGGGAACCCAATTGCATCTCAGCACCACCTATCATCCCCAGAATGATGGACAAACTGAAGTTGTCAACAAGTGTTTGGAAAAATATTTATAGTGTTTTGCATCCGATAGAAAATATTAGTGGGTTCAGTGGTTACCCCTAACTGAATATGGTACAACACATCTTACCATACAACTACTCGCATGAATCCTATTGAATCATTCTATGGAAAAAATCCATTACCAATTTTCTCATACATGCCAGGTGTCTCAAAGGTTCAGGAGGTTGGAAAAAATATTATAGTTAGACAGGCCATTCTTCATGCCCTCAAAGAAAAACTTTTCATGGCTCAAAATCGCATGAAGAAACAAGAAGATCAAGTTCATTTTGAATTTCAATTTGTTAAATGGGACCACGTGTTTCTTCATCTACAACCTTATAAGAAGACTTCACTTAAACCTGAACATTATCAAAAAAAATCTCTCAAATTTATGGTCCTTATGCCATTCTCAAGCAAGTGGGGCCTCTGGCCTACCAATTATCTCTTCCCATTCATTCTAAGATCCATCAATTTTTCCATGTCTCATGCTTAAAGAAAGTGTTTGGAACTAAGTGTTGAACTCAAACTAGTCTCCCTGAGTTGGATGAAGAAGGTTTCATTGGTTGCAGCCACAAGGAGTCTTCAACCAACAAGAGTGTCATCTCAGTTAGTGCAGCATCAAAGAAGTTTTAGTTCAGTGGAAAGATACAACTCCATAAGATGCCTCCTGGGACCCGACCACCATTCTACAACAATTTCCTCATCTCAAGCCTTGAAGACAAGATTGTTCTTCTAGAGGGAGGACGTGTTAGGGACCTAACCTCCCTAACCCCTCATGTAGGTAGAATAATATATTTTCCATGTAATAAAGGATAACAATAGTTAATAAGGCCTATTTAATAAATGTGAACAAGTCGATGTAAGAATACCTAATAGAAGCTTCTCCTTCTAGAAATATATTCCTTTAGAATGTTCTTTAGAATATAGAATTAGTATGAATGAGAGTAGGAGGCATGGGGGATTTTTGTATTGATAATTATTATAATAGAACATTTCTTTTTTGGATGTTTCCCCCTTGAAGAGCCAAGTGAACATTACTTCCTATCAATAAATGTATTATTTTTGGTTGTGATTCTCTACATTTTATTGTTCAGCTAGTATTTTCAGTTGTATTTCTTCTTTCTACTTAATATAATATATTTGGTACCTAACACATAACAAATGAACATAAGTGAGGTAAAGAGGAAAAAACCATTGGGAAACCCCCCCTCAAAATATGTTTCTAACAAAAAAAATAATGTTAACATGTTCAACTGCTAAGATGCTGATATAAATATCCCTCACTCCTAGAATGTCCCTCAATGAGAAAAAAATATGTTCGTTTAAATTCTTGGTGAAGATATATGTCACCTGCTTTGAATATGGAAATAACTTTATACCAATGAATCCATCCTAAATATTTCCTCAAATAAAGTGCATATGGACCTCTAGGTGTCCGATCCACTGCCTTTGACCCAAGGGGGGCATATATATGGCTAAATGTATATGATATGACACCAAGGGGGGACATATATGGGACTAAATGTACATGTAATGTGTCAATACATATGTAATAGGGTTGGCCTAGTGATAAAGGGCCCTCATGTGCAAGTGTGAATAGCTATATATAAGAGATCACGTATTCATTATTGAAAGGTGAATTGTGAAGTATGAAAGATATTTGGTTATTTGGAGGGGGTTTCCCTATTCTTTAAGAAGTTATTGTGTAAATTATATATCTTATATTTTTTCTCCATGTTTACATTATTTACATGGTGTGTACTTCTATTATTTTATGAGATTTTGAGCATTTGGATCATAACATTTGGTATCAGAGCTCAAGGTCTTGGGGTTTCTCTGCTACATCCAAGAAACCGTGTAATTTTTTCTATAAATTGTTTTCTACGATGTTTCGGAAAGAATCCTTTGGAGGATATTTATTATACAGATCAAGGTACGTGGCATTAAAATTTCAGCTCCTGATTCCTTATACTTTCATAGATATAGCTTGTGTAAGATATGGTTTTGAAATCGTATTGAATTTAGTCATCGCATAATTTTCTCTATAACATTGTTTCTGTAATATTTCAGACACTGAAATCTATAGGATATTCAAATAAATTATCACGGTATCTATGATAAAAATTTAAGCTTCAGGGTCAACCTAATTTTGTAGATAAACCCTGTGCAATATAGGTTAGCTGACTAGTCCTATTGACTAGTCTCAAACATGTGTTCCAGGTAAAACAACCATAACTTCTTCATAGAGAATCCAAATTGAGTGATACTAGCTGCATTGAACACTTGACAGGACATAGTATTTAGGGTAAAAGTTTCATAACTTTATATCAATTATTGTGCACAGGACACATTGTAAAAGTGTTCTCTCCTCGAAAAGCCAAAAATCAACAAGGTGTAGGGAAGTTACCATAACTTCCACTTGGCACATAAAATTTTGTTCATACATGTGGAATTGCAGAGAAGAAATTTCATAGTACTATAGGTCACAATTTCATATTGATAAGGGCCAAAATTTCAGAGATACATCATAATTAAGGTTGGTCAGGAGGACAAACTCCAAATCAGGGTTTCAAAGGTCTGTTCACTTAAAACTATCATAAATTTTGATTGGAATGTCCGATTGAGATGATTCAAAATCCATTGGAAAGATAAAACATAAAAGAACATATTAGAATAAGGATTATAACTATTTGAGATCAGTTGAGGTTATGATTTGAGGGTTGGGATTAAATCTCACTTAAGAATCATTGGAGATGAAAATACAAATGAAATCGATCCTATGAAATGGTTAAGGATGGAAAAAAAACATTGTAAGGCTCATTTTCAAGCAAGCCTTAATTTTGATGGTGAAGCATATAAATAGTGGAGAACCCTTGATCAAGATACCAGACTCTACTCCACATGGGAAGAATTTGAAAAACCCTTCTTAGATAAATGGATTAGAGATACAAAAATTGAGGAATTGTATAGAATTCAAGATGAATTAAAAGAAACAAAGGAAGAGATTAAGAAGAAGGGTGATGATCTATCTAAAATAATATCCTTAATGAATCACTCATTAAGGAGGTTAAGAACTTAAAGCAAGAAAATACTAGCAAAGGCAAGTGGGAAAAAGATGAATCAAGGAAAGATTTGAAAAAGAAAGATGAAGAGATATGTAGATGACGAAACCATAATAAAAGAATATTGGATGAGGTTAAGATATTGAAAGAAGAAAAGAAAAAATTTCAAAATAAAGAAGAAAGAAGAATCTTGGATGAAGAATCTGCCAAAAGAATTGAAGAGAAAATTTGCAAGAAGGTTGAAGAATCCTTAAATACCGATGATGTAAAATCAGAAATGCAATTCAGAATTGAAAAATGACGTCAGGACTTGATAAATGGGGTGACATTGCAGCTTCAAAAGGAGAAAGAATACAAGATTCAAGGTCATCAGAAGATACTTGAAGAAGTTGAACTCCATCTAGAGGATGTACATGCCAAATATGATGGTATTATCTCAAAGGCTAGAACAATCAAAGAGCAAGCAAGGAAGAGAGAGGATTCCATTGCCTCTGCAAAACAATTAGATGAAATGCACATGCAAAGTGAAGAAAAACCATGAAAAGTGGAACCATATCGACACCTTCATTACCAAGAAACATTTCAAGGAAGACAAGAAGGTCAATATCAACATTATAAAGGAAAAAGATGGAATACTTGTCAATATTCATGGAGCAAGGAATCACAAAACCACTCTTCAACAAGCTATAATCAGAGACCAACAACCACTACAAATTGGAGAAGCTACAACAAAAATACATGGAATCAAAAGAAAGAAAATTATGCAACAACTAGACACCAAGGATTAAGACCGAAAATAATTGGTTTTGGATGGATAGATCATCAACAATATAATAACGAAAGAAGGAACATAAGAAAATCATATTACTTGGTTTCATCACATGTGAAACATTTAATTGCAAAGCTTTGAGAACAAAGCTTTTTGAAGGAGGGTACTATGTTATGACCCAAGGGGGGCATATATATGGCTAAATGTATATGATATGACCCCAAGGGGGCCCAATGGAGGGCGTATATGGGCCTAAATGTACATGTAATGTGTAAATACATATGTAATAAGTTCGACCTAATGGTAAAAGGGCTTCATGTGCAAGTGTGAATAGGTATTTATAGAGGTCATGTATTCATTATTGTACAGGGTGTGAATTGTGAAGTATGAATGATATTTGGTTATTTGGAGGGGGTTCCCCTATTCTTTAAGGAGTTATTGTGTAACTTATCTTTCTTGGAGTTGTGCTCCACGATCACATTTTGTACATGGTGTGTATTTTTGATTTATTCTAATAATTTAAGCATTTGGTTCATTACATATATTCGGGGGAAAACCTTTGGGCACTTCCCTTCATTCCGAGGATCATACCCAGGGTAAACCCTAGATTATTTAGAGCACAAGACTAGGTCAACAACAAGGCTCAAAGCCATTACAACAATATACTCATTATGAAATCAACATATCACTTATACGAATAAATATTGGGTAGGGATGATAGCGCTCCATTCTACAACCATTCCCGAGTTAACAAGTATTGTGTTGGCTCTTTGAATTAACATAAATTTTTATTAAAAAAATATCACTTTTTGCCAACCTCTTTCATCATTTTTCCTTAGATATACCTTTTTACCATCTCCTTTCATGATGAATATTAGATAAATGCAAAGAAGGAAACTAAGGTAAATATAGTTGTTTTTATTGATGTTTTCATTTGAATTTGATAAGCTTTAAGAACCAAGAAGATTGTTATTAACTATTGTGCTGCAAGAAGATTTGAAACCTGTAGCAGCTGCAAGAAAAATTGGAACTTGTAGCAGTCGTTGTTTCTTATATTTGTACAACTTGAACGAGGAAACGAACATCATGGAAACCTTCTATAATCGAGAAGATGGTTTGTTGTCCAAATGAGAATGAACCATCATCTCCAACCTAGTTAAAAGTGAGAAAATGTATCTCTCAGGTTCCCTAACAACATAATGGACAATTGCCAAAACAATGACAGAATCATGAACAACAAGGATACCATTAGCCTTAAGATGTCAAAAAATCATCAACAAAACCTCCATATCTTCTTCATCATGCCAATAGCTCCAAAATTTAGCATGACACACCAATAAGTTCCATATCTATGTGACTTTCTTCTCTCTTAATCAAATAATAGAAAACATAGTATCTCTTCCAGAGAAACACGTGTTATCAGATGTGGTATTGATCTAGAACACTGTGATCATTTCAAATTGCAGGATTCTAGTCCTCTAGATTGTAATCAAAGATAATTTTCCTTCTCAAAAGGATTTGATAAACAAATTATGAAGAGACTCTGTATGCTATTAAAACACCAGTTTTTATGAGAATGTAATAGATGAAGAAATAAAGCTTTGGAACTCTGAAATTATTCTCAAATCAATTGTTGTCTTTTCTCTAACTTTGATCTGAATGAATTGCATTAATTGAATATTTTTATGTGTTAATAAGTTCTCGTTTATTGAGCTAGTTTTACAATATTTTCCAGGAAGAGGTAGGGCCCCCTTTTTCAGGTTAATACCGTTTCATTTTATTTCCATTTTTATGCAGTGTGATTTCTTTCTTAAGCATTTTTCATTTGATAGTATTTTCAAATTACAGTTTGGTGTGGTGTGCATAAGAGTCTTTTGTAGTGAATCCATTCAACTTAATTAAATAAATAAGGATCAAACAAAGTACTGCTGCAATTAAACTCAAACCATCAGTTTGAATGAGAAGAGTTAAAACCTGCTATTTGACATTTTATGGCCCGATGGGATTATAAGTTAGATTGTAGATTATTTCAAAGATACCATTTTGAATTTATGAAATTGCTTTTCTTTATTTGATTTCTGCATTTTCAATTTGGGTGTTCATTAACTAAGCAATATTCTCCAAATCACACCACAACACAACACTCTCCAAATCACACCACAACACAACACTGTTGTCGAAAGATTCGATTCTTGACGCTGAATCCTGGTTTTTAGCATTCTTGGGTAAAACAAGATATAATTTAGTAAAATGATAGTTGCAATAGTTTTGATCTTCATTTATTATTGAAAAAGTCATTTATAGTGTGATTGTGTTTACAATGTTTAGAAGGCTATGGTAATAAATTAGATAAGCATATTAAACACTACAAATGAACCATTCTTGCATATAATAATAATAATAATCCATTTTTAAGGTATACATACCCTACCCTACCCCCTTCTGGATTTGAACTTGTGACCTTTTAAGATGAAACACATGTTCTTAACCATATCATGGGAAGATACAACCAAGTAATTATGGGATAAGTTAGGGTATTTGTATCAGTCTAAGTCCCTTTTTAACAAACTATTCATGTGAAATAAGTTGTATAACCTCAGGATGAAAGATGGAGACCCAGTGACAGAGCATCTGAACGCCTTCAATATTGTGGTAATTCAATTATTATATGTTGATATTAATAATTATGATGAATATAAGTGTATCATTTTAGTGTGATATTTACCAGACTTATGGGAGAGTCTGGTTGTGGCCATAGGTAGTAATTCATTGACTTTAAGTTTTGATGATGTTGTAACAACCCCTTTGTTATGTCATATAAGTATTTGAGAAACAATATGATTTTTTTTAAAAACATTAATAAACATCATTAGAACAGGAGAAACATTATAGTAACATACATCGGTAATACACATTTTATTCGTTTCAATCCATTTGCAAAACTAGATTTAGATATTGCTTAAAGAATGAAGGAATCTGTCATTTCAGGTAAAATAAAATACAACTACCTACCCAACCTATCCTGCAAGGTTAGGACTTCAAAGACACATAATCAATGCTCAAGTCTAGGATTCGTTCGATTGATCTTGGCCATTTAAGGTCTCAAGACTAGCGATTGTTATGAGGAATGAGGAAGTGTCTAATTCCCATAATTTCAATTCATTCCACACTTTAAATATAAATTACAACGTTCTTTGCTACCTTTCTGCAAACATAGAAGATATGGTAATATGGTTACTTCATCATAACATCATTGCATACTAATTCAATAATTTATCACCTTACTCATTTAAGGATAGGAAGAAATTCCAGAAACATCAAGAAAATAACCTTAAATAGTAAAACATAATCCTTTTAATTGACAATCTACCATTTATGATAGTTTTAAATCACTTAGATACAGTGAAGAAATAACCTGTAACCAAGAGAGAATCAGTTCTAAGAAAGAGTTTAAGTTCTGTAAGAAGCTTGAAGCTTCTCCTCAAGTACCAATGTGCCACACTTCCAGAGTCAACTCTAGAAGTGTGTGGACACATGGCACTCATTTCGGGTACCTTGGGTTATGTCATTTGTGCTAAATCATGTGACACTTGTCACTCTCATTTTGTGACACGTCATCGAACTTACAACACGGTTTCCATGTCACTCAAGGAGATTGTCACTGTGAGAGATTGTTGGTCATCTCAACTATGGTTGAAATCCTCGAGTTAACAATTCAGGAGAAAAGGATTGTTAGTTTGAAGAAACATCTAGAATGTCGAAGTTCTAGAACCCCGAATTGTACCCCTTAGGACTACCACTAGGTTTTGGCTCCTGGTCACATGCATAACTTGGTTTAGGAAAATGTGCTAACACCCGGATTGGAAGTAAGTAAAATAATTTCCTGAAAACCCATGAATGGGCATCCCATGAATCCCGAAGTAAATGGATTTGAGTAACAAAATTTTTACATAACTCCACGCCCCTAATGCCTTTGGGGAAAAAACAATCTAGTTTGAGAAAAAAAAAAAAACCAGTGTTTAACAATTTCACAAAAATCCACCATTCGACATAATTGATTTATCATAAACTTAACAAGAATTTATGGTACAAGTTCAGATCCAGTACACCTCTCGATAGTGAACCCATCAATAGAATTGATTTGAAATTTAACAAGGACTTATGATACAAATCAAAACTAAACCTCAAATGACCAACAAGCAATACATTGATAATGTCCTAACATAATCCCCTTAAAAATCTCATCAAACATATTCATGTAAGGATGAAAATACATACTTAAACATAAGCTATATGAAATATAAACTTTTTACTTTGTTGGTTTACTTCCTTCATGCTACCATTCTTGGGTTGACCCAGGTTCAGGTCTACTATGGTTTCCAAGAAAATCCCTCTAAAACTATCGGCCCTCCTGGTAAACCAGAAGGAAACACATCGCACAAAATGCACTGCGCAGTCTCACCTGAGATAGCTCTTATGGGTGACTACAATACTCAGGTGCATGCAGCCTAGGAATGAGTGGGGATCTGGGATTACACTATGTGATATTCATTTGTTTAATCTAACATTCAACTTATATTCATTAATCTTCCATGTTTATTCATTCATGTAAAATAACAGATCTAACTAAGTCATTCATGCATTTATCTAATATCTAATCATTGAAACTAAAGGAAATACTCAATACTCAATCACACAACACATGATCTATCGTGGTTCACCCCTCCTAGGCTATGTCCACAAATATTTGGCTACTCTGCCCTTTTATTATTATGTTTCCAAAACTACAATGTCGTGTGCATTACAATTCTCCTCAGACGGGTCGAGATCTACAATGAGGCAGACTAGATCACACCAGGATCCTCAGCANNNNTGAGGCGGACTAGATCACACCAGGATCCTCAGCATGTGATCTAGCCCTCAATATCTACAATTAAATCCTCTCCTCGGGTCAACATCTTACAAAACATATCAGAATTACAGTCATTAAGTCTTTGAACAACATAATCACAATGACCAACAACACAACCCCTGACGTAGACCTCCTAGGTACCTATTTATACATGTTTTTGTCTTACCAACCATTACATATTCTTACCAAAACCCTAATCCTAGCATGGTTAGGTATTCTCAACCCCTGACCTAGACCTCCTAGGTACCTATTTATACATGTTTTTGTCTTACCAACCATTACATATTCTTACCAAAACCCTAATCCTAGCATGGTTAGGTATTATTTCATGTGTGCCTCGCATGCTTTCCTCTTTTGCATGTGCATTTACCTTGCATGTGTTTCTTTTCCTGCCAGTTGTCTTTTCCTTCTTTGTGTTTCAATCTCAAAAATTAGTCTTTACTCAAAAATGGGCTTGCACCCAACAAGCCCCCAACACTAACATGTGACTCGACTCGAGCCACCTAGGCACTGCACACTCCCTTGAAAGCCTTTGCTAAACTGTGGAACTTGTATGCAAGTCCCCTTCCTCATGTTTGGACATTGCTAAACTGTGGAACTTGTATGCAAGTCCCCTTCCTCATGTTTGGACATGCACAACCTTTTCTGTAAGCGCTTCTAAGTTCTCTGATGTGACTTCCTCCTAAACTATGGTTGTGCATTATGCATGAGTCTGTGCCATGTTCTTCTTCTCTGCCTCCAGCTGCACGATAATTTATGTTCCTTGCTCTTAGAGCGGTTCCATATGTGCATGTATATCTTGTTTGTGCACCTACATCATCTTCAGTTCAGCCTACAATCTCTTCATCTCCTGCATTCCTTTTAAATGCTCAGTGATGCCCATTGTCTTCTGCCTCTGCTTGAGGTTTTGGATTTTTGCACTTATTCTCTCTTCCTTCTGGTCCCATCGTTGGACCTGCTCATCTTCCTCCAACATTTTCCAAAGTTATGTTGTTCTGTCAAACATTTATGTTGTTGTGTTAGCTTGTTTCTCCAACTCTGCTAGTTGGAGTGCAGCTTCTGCTTTCCTCTGCTCCATAACCTCATGTGGAGTCCTCAGAGCCAAATTTTCCTTCAATTCCTCAATTAGTTGCCTATAGTGGTCGATGGTTTGGGAAATATTATTGAGTTTTGCCTCTGTACTTGGACTCTCGACCTCCACGCTGTCCCGGAGGTGGTTGTAGACTGTTGCCACCCCCTGCTCAATTTTATATGTGCACTCTTTCTCTCCTCTAGTCTCGAACATTACCTTTTCAACCACAAGATCCAATGCCTCCTTGTCACTTTTAGTTTCCTTCAGTTCTATTACGTCTGTTCTCATGCATGACTGCACCTCCTGGGTGATGCTGACTTGTTATCTGTACAACGCCTTCGTTGGTATCTTAGATAATACCATGTCGACCTACACCAACTCTCTCAGTGGCATATGTCTTGTGGTTTCATCCATCTGCAACATGTCATTTGTTACCCTGAATGTTGGACTTGTCAGGGCAGTTGTGTGAATGGATTGTTCTGTTTGTGGCGTATTCTTTATTTCCATTGTTGTTTCTCCTTTGGGGAAGGAATTTTTTCCCCTTTCACACCTCTGTGCAGTCCTAATTTTCTCTAGGACCTGCTTTATTCCAGTCAGGTCGTCTTGTATCTACCCCCTTTGGTGCTTGGCTTCTTCAAAGTCTTCTGTGATGTGGTCTTGCACCTTCTCAACTATGAGTTCAGCATCATCCTCTATGATCATGTGCTTAGGAGGCTCTGTATGTGCCTTTTCTTTCTTTTGCATTCCTCATGTCTATTTAATTGGATGCTTAGGTGGCCCTGATTCTTGTGGAGTAGATGCTGAGGGGATTCACTGCGTTCCCATAGCCCCTGCTCCTTGTTCTTTTTGTTGTGAGGCAGTTTCCTTATTTCCTGTTTGTGCATCCTTCTTTGTTGCACCCCATTTATTTTGTTGCGCTAGCTTCTGCGTTGGTTTCGGCCTTTTGGGCGTAGCTTTGTCCCTTGCAGGTATCTTGGTCTGCCCTGCGTCCACCTCCATTCCCTTAGGTTGTTCTTGATTTAAGATTGGAATCTTCCAGTCATCGGGCCAATCTCTCATATCCATTTCTACGTCTTCCTCTGTGATGCAATATCTCAATTGAAGCCACTCCTTCCCTGGATCCCTGTGCACTTGGATCC
>CBVK0103284505.1:0-14698 GCA_900067695.1 Picea abies
AATCCATGACCTTTAAATTACAAAATAGGTCATTAAAACAGCCGACAAGGATGACTACAAAATTTACACTGGTTTTACATTAACTTCTAGATAAATGACATAAAATGAGCAAAAGGTGGGATGTCAAGCCCTTCTGAGGGAGATGTTGGCCCTTTTTGGGCATGTCCAGCATCTAGAAGTTAGACGTTAGCCCTTTTAGGGCTCCTCCAAGATGCCACATGTGCCAGTAACCTCATCACACTGCCACATGCTCAAGGTAATGTCCAGCTCTCCTAGGTGACGTCATGTCCATCAAGAGGAAAACGTTCCATCTGAAGTGGGTGATCCCCCCTAGGCCGGGCTCTGCCAAAGTGTCCTCGGTGGAATGTCCTTCTTTCGTCATGTGCACAAGCTCATCATAACACTGTCTTGTCTCTGCCATCCCAACAAACATCTAATGGGATCTTCAGCCCCATGGAGGTTTGAGCTAATCATCTCCCCATGTGTACCGGTCCACTGGTACCTATCCGTCAGGCATGGTCCTGCACATCAAAAAATTTTCCCTCCATGGGCTCATCAGTGCTCAGGATCATAGCAATGTCAATCATATTTCATCATTAAATTTATCAAATACATGCATAAAACCCCTAGCATATCCTCTAATAGCTCAAAGATATTACATTGATCTACTATACAAAGCTGAGGAAAGAGACAGAATGACCTATTGGGCCAATATCCATAAGAAAAAGAAAGTTTCCAAAGAAGATTATTCAAGCCATGTAACATGAAGTGATATGGTCTAAGGATGTCCAGTCATAGTGAAGACAAGGGGTAGGTGTTGTCTGTGGGTGCCTTTGTAGGAGGTGAGCTGTACTTGTCATGGATGCAGTTTTTTCCAAGCCCCTTTATTGCCTTTATTCTTTCCTTATTTATTACTTTTTCTTTCTTTTTTACTTCAAGGTCTGACCAGAGGACACTGCCTTGGCATGGTGACCAGAGCTGACAGTGTTACCCACTAGTATTTTCACAGAAATGATAAGGCGGCCATGCAACCAAGGGTCATTGCCCTGGCGTGGTGACCAGATAATGGCAACGCCATACTGCTAGATACCTATGAACATAATGGGACGGCTCGTGATGAGACCTCCCATTCTCTTGGTTAGGTCTTGTTTTATTATTTTTCTTCAGGTCCCTTTTGTTTCTTATCGAGAGGCCTTCTATTGCCTTCTCAGGGATCCCTGGGCAAGGCATCACTATGTTTTATTTGCTATGGATTTTACCTTTTACCAGCTACTTTTACCCCCTTCTTCCCACAGGGCAAATTGTAACCCCTCAAATACGTCATCCTAATGCCCGGACTAGGGGAATGGGATGGATGTATGGGAGATAAGATGTAAAATGATAATATGGCAGGAACAGATGATGGCCCTTCAAATCCCCCTTGGTGGCTAACCAAAACCCATGGATACAATTTTTCTAGGGCACCTCGTTAATCCCCCCAACAATGTTCAAGTGGGTTAGTGTAAGATCCATGCAATTGTCAGAAATGTAAGGAACCTGATGCATATATAAGAAAGTTATAACGATCAAACATGACACATACCATGATACCTGGACCAATTACCTCATGGAGCAAGAGTCTTCTCTGATGCAAGTCCAAACCAATGGTGATGGATGCTACTGCTACTAACAGGACATTTTGGCGGAGAAGAAGAAGAATGGGCCCTCCAGGTCCATGCTCAGGTCAATCCTGCTCTCGGTACTCCATGTTTAGGACCTGTGGGCCTCGAGACATGATCTCCTAGTTATCCCTAGAAAACGGGGATAACATCTGTCTCCAACTCGGGGATATGTGCTCACCATAGAGTGCATGAGAACCTCAGCATCTCTGGCATAAACCTGCAGACCTGCTCACACTCGAAAAGATACATCAGCAACAAAGGTGGGGTGGTATTTCCACCCCACAAAATATAGCATGTATACGTATGAAACAAAGCAATCAAAATGCATATGAGGAAAGAAACATGAAATGCAGATGGTATAATACATGGAAAATTCCTACCTACTCATACTTACCTATACAGTCATGTCCCACCACCTTGGTGGGGTTTGAGGAGGCATCCACTGATGGGTAATGGGTGCCTTCTTCCTTCCAAGGTGGACAAGTAGTACGAGTCATCCATTGATTTCATCCCAACCTTGAAAGGTCCAAGCCATGATTGTGTACTTCCTTTTACATTAGTTGGCTCTCCTTTCTGAGTATCCCACATTCATACCAACTCCCCCTCCTTGTATTTTCGGATCTTGTGTTTGGTTGCTCTTTGAACAACCCTAGTGTACTGTACTGAGGGGGGTGGGTGGGCTTCTAGTGTAAAAACTTCCTGTTGGGACGGATGGATTTGCACATATTCTTCATCCATTTTTCCTTTTAGTATCTTCACCGTCCCTACCTCTTTGTTCTGAAACTGATCTAGGAGTTGCTGGTATTCCTCTTTTTTGGGCCACTCAATCTGGTCAAAATCTTCTTCTGTAGAAAATGGTATATCCTCTGGAGAATATTCTTAAAGAGTGTATCACATCTTTCTGCGCTTCATTTACAGAAGGAACGACATCTTGTACATGGTTTCCAGTTATCGGCACATTGAGTAAATGTCCAGTTGTTCCATCTTTCAAAGGCAACCGCAAAAAGGTGAGATCCATCTCAAGGGACCCGCTTATCATTGCACCAAACATCCTAGACAACAGCATTCCCCACACATCCGGGACATCGACAACTATAATATCTATGTGAACGGTCTTCTCGGGGAATTCTTTCAACTGCACTTCGACATTTTCAACTACACCATGTGTGGGTATTTCTTTGGATTCAAATCCACACACATTTCTGTAAGGCCTGGTTACCTTCAGGCCCATTTGCTGCATGACTTTAAGAGACATCATGTTTGCACCAGCACCTGTATCTAGCATGCAGTTGTTAAAGTATTTATTGTTCATCATAAGAGTCATGAAGAAAGGTGGATTCTCACCATACTGGATCCTGAAATGGTCAGCTTGCAGCATAATCGGGGGGTCCATAGGCTCAGCCGTTCCCGAAAAGAAGGTATTGAAGCGTTCTTTAATATAAGGGATCTTAATTGCTTCTTTTAAGGGAACATTCACATGCATCTTCGACAAAGCTCCTTCAAAATCAAAATCAAGGGTAATCTTATCAGCTTTGGATGTCTTGGGAGGAAGAACCTCAGGAGATTTTGGCTGATCAATTGCAGGTTGCTTCGGGTTCTTTCTCTGGTATACTTGGACTTCTTGCTTTTTAAGCTTTTATCGTGACTCCTGGTCCAAGTTGTTAATTATTGCTAGTCTTGCTTCTCTGGCTGCTTCCTTTAGGGCTTGCTGATGTTCTATGTCAGTTATATTTATTTGAGGAAAGCTCGAAACGTAGTCAAGATTGTTGACTTGTTGCTGGCTGGCGTTATAAGGACACTCATTCTCCCAATGTGCTTCACTGCATTCTAGACACCAAGGATTTTCTTCAACAACATTTGTAGGGGTCACAGTATTTGGGACTTCATTTTCATTCTTCGGCTTGTAGGTTTGGTTCCCTTTCTAGATTGGCCCTTTGAATGGTGGTCTAGGTGCCTGGGTCTAGGAATTTTCAAGTCTAATGATCTGATTCATCATTTCTTCTTGATTATTCATGATGCTATCCACTGAAGCTTATAGCTTACTGATACTGGTGCAGAGATCCAAAGTAGGCTCAACATTGTGTACCACTTTCTTCTTGGTGTCTATTCTCCCCCTAGGGTTGGCAAAGGGCTCAATCTTGGATGAAAGGAGATTTCCTTCAATCTTGGTTGCGAGCTCTTGGGCTTATTGAATGGATTGAGGGTCTTTGTCTCTGAGAAGACACTCTAATTGGCCACTAAAAGATCTAGTATAAATGTGAACAAGATAATCATCTTTCAGATGGTGGCTTGGGGGAATTTGTTGGAGTAATGCTTCGAACCTGGTATGGAATTCCCGAATGGATTCATTCTCATGATTGGAAAGGCTATTTAGTCAGGTGAGCAGCATGTTCAGGTCTTCTTTGATACTCCATCTTCTGAGAAATATTTTCTCAATTCTATCCATGGTTTTGATGCTTCCATCAGGCAGGCCAAGATACCAACGTCTTGCAGCATCATAAAGGGTAGCAGAGAATAACTTCATGACCAAGTCCTCAGCATCATCACTAATGGGGTGAAGCTGAAAAAATGCCCAGAAGTTACTCATATGCTCTTCGGCACTAGTAGCATCAGTGCTGGTAAACTTAGGCAACCACTTTTCATATTTAGGTGGCATTTGCCTAAGGTAGCCAGGTATGGCTGACATGTATAATGGCTTGAACAAAGTGGATGACCATTGTCTCTGATTGTTGACTGGGTTTGTAGTACCGGTCTGAGAAGCAAACATGTTTAAAGGAAGTCTCTTTCCATAAAGTGACTTGACAATAGGTGAACTTGCAGGAGGCTTCCTTCTGAAAGCTAAAGGAGGATTATTGAATCTCGTTTTGGTTTGTGGATTCGCCAGATAGTTTTTCTGAAACTATCAAAGAATAGGGGAATAAAATCTTAGTGGAGTCGCCAGGTAAGCTTGTAAGAGAAAGGTTTTTGAGGCAAGGCTTACCAAAGGATTTGTCATTGAGGAAGATTGAATCAGTGTTCCCCAGCAACGGTGCCAAAATGTTATCACGCAGTTTGTATTTAAGGTCACAGGCTATAGGATAGAGGACAAACTGGCATAACAGGAACCTTCCCCACCCAATGTCACCTCGATGGGGAGGTTCTTTCTGTATAGGGAGGTTAGCCCAGGGGAGACGTCCTCGGTAACCTGGGGTTTGAAGAGGCAATGTATACAAGGTCAAGTGTTAAGATTTCCTTCCTCGCGGGTTACCACCAGTGTCAGATAGTCGGCTAATCAACCAATAAAGAAGTGAAGTCCCTGTTGAAAAAACCTACCCGAAACAAGATAATAACAACACAATATGTATATTTATAGGCTATAACTCAAAGGGTTAGTTCTTATTAACTATCTGATTTCATTCAATAAGCAATGTAATAGATAAGATGAAGTCAACTTTATACTAACTAGCCTATGAAAGATCACCAATTCATCAATATCTACCGTAATGACCAAGCCTACAGTATATCCAATCAACAATTTATTCAGTAAATGCTTGACATCATCATTTAATTGCTTATTATTAGTCAAAAGGTTGTTGCGTCAACTATGACGTCAACCTAGGTTAACAATGTTAGGGTTAGTTAGGGTTTCAAAAATTAAATTTTGGAAGATGGTTTTGTACACTAGAAACTCAACGTTGGAGATATTACCAGTGCCTTAGGGTAAATGGAGTCAAAAGCAAGGGCACAAAGTCTTGAGAGGATTAAAACTTAGTGACTGGAAGGTAGGGTTCTAAGGTGCTGCAATGGCAGGGCCCTATAATCAAAACCCTAGGGGAAGGAGGCTCACTCCGGTGTTGCTTAAGCAAGGCCTTGTGCTCCTTCCTCCTTCTCTAAATACACTTGGCAAAACGGCTAGCTTCAAAGTATAAATTTAAGGGAGAAGGTGTTGCAAAGGAAAGGGCTTCAAACCCTAGAAGGTGAAACCCTAGGTGTAGTCCAACTAGGCCTAGGACGTCTCCTCTTTTCAACCTATAACTTCAATGCTAGCTCAGAAAAAGGAATGAAAAGTGTAGCAACAGCTAGGCTATATCTTCTTCTTTCAATGGCTGAAAACTATTTCTCAACATGGGGACATATAGCAATGACCTACTTGTGTGCTTGCTACCTAGGGTTTTAAAATCAGCAATTTATAAGAAAATGCAAGAATACTAACCTACAATCATTCAATCAAGAAGTTTTGCAGGAAAAACACTTACATATTATGAAGAAAAGCACATGCAAACCCTAGTTGTAAACCTTCCATGAGAGAAATTCCATAAATGCCAAGAGAAATCCTCCTCCAAGAGTAGTGCCTCACTTAAAACACCAAAAATACCAAACTAGGGTGCAAGAGATAGTATCTCACAAGAGAGTGAGTTGTTTTTGTGTTCAAATGAGGGAAAAACATCCTCAATATATATCAATCCATGACCTTTAAATTACAAAATAGGTCATTAAAACAGCCGACAAGGCTGACTACAAAATTTACACTGTTTTTACATTAACTGCTAGATAAATGACATAAAATGAGCAAAGGGTGGGACGTCAAGCCCTTTTGAGGGAGACGTTGGCCCTTTTTGGGCATGTCCAGCATCCAGAAGTCAGACGATAGCCCTTTCAGGGCTCCTCCAAGCTACCACATGTGCCAGTAACCTCATCACACTACCACATGCTCAAGGTAATGTCCAGCTCTCCTAGGTGACGTCCTGTCCATCAAGAGGAAAATGTTCCACCTGAAGTGGGTGATCCCCCCTAGGCCGGGCTCTGCCAAAGTGTCTTGGGTGGAACGTCCTTCTTTATTCATGTGCAAGGGATCATCATAACACTGTCTTGTCTCTGCCATCCCAACAACCATCTGATGGGCTCTTCAGCCCCATGGAGGTCTGAGCTAATCATCTCCCCATGTGTACCGGTTCACTGGTACCTGTTCGTCGGGCATGGTCCTGCACATCAAAAACTTCGCCCTCCATGGGCTCATCAATTCTCAGGATCATAGCAATGTCAATCATATTTCATCATTAAATTTATCAAATACATGCATAAAACCCCTAGCATATCCTCTAATAGCTCAAAGATATTACACTGATCTACTATACAAAGATGAGGAAAGAGACAGAATGACCTATTGGGCTAGTATCCATAAGAAAAATAAAGTTTCCAAAGAAGATTATTCAAGCCATGTAACATGAAGTGATATGGTCTAAGGATGTCCAGTCATAGTGAAGACTAGGGGTAGGTGTTGTCTGTGGGTGCCTTTGTAGGAGGTGAGTTGTACCTGTCATAGATGCAATTTTTTCCAAGCCCCTTTATTGCCTTTATTCTTTCCTTATTTATTACTTTTTCTTTCTTTTTTACTTCAAGGTCTGACCAGAGGACACTACCTTGGCATGGTGACCAGAGCTGACAGTGTTACCCACTAGTATTTTCGCAGAAATGATAAGGCTGGCTCGTGATGAGACCCCCTTTCCCTTGGCCATGTAACCAAGGGTCATTGCCCTGGCGTGGTGACTAGATAATGGCAACGTCATACTATTATATACCTATGAACATAATGGTCCAGCTCGTGATGAGACCTCCCATCCTCTTGGTTCGGTCTTGTTTTATTATTTTTCTTCGGGTCCCTTTTGTTTCTTATCGAGAAGCCTTTTAATGCCTTCTCAGGGATCCCTGGGCGAGGCATCTCTAGGTTTTATTTCCTATGGATTTTACCTTTTACCAGCTGCTTTTACCTCCTGGGCCTTTAGCCCCTTCTTCCCATAGGATAAAGTGTAACCCCTCAAATAGGTCATCCTAATGCCCAGACTAGGGGAATGGGATGGATGTATGGGAGATAAGATGTAAAATGATAATATGGTGGGAACGGACGATTGCCCTTCAAATGCCCCCTGGTGGCTAACCAAAATCCATGGATACAAGCTTGTTAGGGCACCCCGTTAATTCCCCCAACAATGGTCAAGTGGGTTAGTGTAAGATCCAAGCAGTTGTCAGAGATGTAAGGAACCTGATGCATATATAAGAAAGTTATAATGATCAAACATGACACATACCATGATACCTGGATCAATTTACCTCATGGAGCAAGAGTCTTCTCTGATGCAAGTCCAAACCGATGGTGATGGATGTTGCTACTGCTGACAGGACAATTATGGTGGAGAAGAAGTAGGATGGGCCCTCCAGGGCCATGCTCAGGTCAATCCTACTCTCGGTACTCCATGTCTAGGACCTGTGGGCCTTGAGACATGATCTCCTAGTTATCCCTAGAAAACAGGGATAACAAGGTGCATAGGGGTAACATACAAACATAGAACATGGAATTTATCAAGTAGGTTGGGAAATTGACCATCCCTTATTTTGGCGGTTCATCCATGTGTTCAACTCAGGCATGGGTCCAAAATCTTGATACCTACTTCAAGCTTAACCAGATGACAGAGTCAAAATCTATAAGCTTCTCTACCTTGCACTTGGAGGGGAAAGCCCATGAGTGGTGGTATCATGGACTGGTGATCTTGGGTCACAGTCGTATCACCCTACCTGGAGTTCACAAAACAATTGATGGAGAGGTTTAATTGGAGGGATCCATAACTCCATTTTAGAGACCTGACACAACTGTGGTAGACCGGATTAGTTGAGGCCTTCATTACAAATTTTCAAAGGAAAGCAATAGGGGTGTTTGGCATATCTGTGCATAGGTTGGTGATGCTTTTTACTAAGGCACTAACATACCCATTGAGGGGTGGGTAGAGGAATTCAAGCTTACACCCTACATGATGCCATATTGCACACTAGAGATATGGGAGACTCAGTGCTGAAACCAAATACCTTCACCAAACCCTTTGTTCCACAGAAGGACAAGGATCAGAGAAATCCCCCAAGGGATTGGAAAGGTAAAGGAAAGTTGGATGATGAGACCAGGCGTGAGCTGATGAGGAAGAAGTTGTGCTTCAATTGTAGGGATCCGTGGGTCTCAGGACACAGATGCTTGGGAAAGGGACAGATACACTACATTGAGGTGGCATCAAACAGTGAGGATGAGGAGATCAACTCCACATCGGATAATAGTTCAGAGGAGGAGCATACACATGAGGAGGGGAAACCTCCAAAGAAACCTCAACCACATACAAAATTGCAGTCAGGTGGGACAATAAAACCACGAGTACCAGGGAAGGGTGGAATCATAGCAACCCTTTCAGGAGTTCCCAGATATGCCACCATTAGGCTTAAGGGTCTCATTCAGGGACAATGGGTCACAACATTGGTGGATGGTGGGGCAACCCATAACTTTGTAGATGCATCCTTAGTATCCAAGAGGGGGTTACAGACTGAGGAGTTTGAGCGATTCACTGTAGCAGTGGCAGATGGGTACACTATGACGTGCTTGGATGGGGTACCTGATCTAGAGGTTAAACTAGGCAACTACACTGTGACAAACACTTTCTATGTAGTTGACTTATCAGATGCTAATGTAGTATTGGGCGTTCAATGGTTGTACTCACTAGGTGAGATTGGTTTCAATTACCAAACCCTAAAAATGAGCTTCAAAGATACAAATGGGTCAAGGGTGGTGTGGAGGGGCATGTCTACCGGAGCACCCAGTACAGTTTCGACAAAGAGGATAGAGAGGATTTTCAGGCATGGAGATGTGGCATATGTTGCTAAGTCTTTGATCACCACCAGGAGGGATTCAAATGGAAAACAACATTATCATCCTGAGATAAGGGAACTTTTGAGTCAGTATGAACCAGTATTTGGGCCAATACCATTGGGGTGCCCACCAGACAAAGGATTTGAGCACACGATTGAGTTAGAGGCGGGGGCAACGCCAATGATCATTGCACCCTATAGACATCCTAAGATATTCAAGGATGAGATTGAGAAAGAAATTAAGTACTTGCTTGAGATGGTGCACATCAGGCCCAACACTAGTCTGTTTGCTGCATCAGTAGTTTTGGTCCTAAATAAGGATGGCACACTGAGGATGTGCATAGACTATCGTGAACTCAATAAGAAGACGATAAAAAACAGGTACCCCCTTCTGCGTATAGATGAGTTGATGGATGAGCTTCATGGGGCAGTATTCTTCACCAATATAGACCTCCGCTCGGGTTACCACCAGATCAACATATTGAGAAGATAGCTTTCAAATGTCAGTTTGGGCATTTCGAGTTCTTGGTTATTCCCTTCGGGTTGACCAACTCCTTAGTGACGTTTCAGTCTTGCATGAATCACATTTTTAGGGGAGAGTTGCGGAAATATCTCTTGGTTTTCTTCGACGACATCCTTATATATAGTAGGACTTGGAAAGTGCATTTGGCACACTAGGATGAGGTTATGAGTATTATGCAGTCACAGTACTTATATGCCAAAGAGTCTAAGTGTGAGTTCAAAATGAGAGAGTTGTTGTATCTAGGCCATATTATTAGCGAGCAGGGGGTACATGTACATCAGGAAAAGATCGGGGCCATTCTGGATTGGTCGAGACCCAAGAATATCACGGAGTTGAGGGTATTCTTTGGGTTGTGCAATTATTATAGGAGTTTTGTGAGGGGATTCTCACATTTGGGGGCGTCGCTCACCGATTTGACAAAGAAAATGGATTTCCATTGGAACGAGGCATCATAGATCACTTTTGAGAAGATGAAGGAGTTCATGAGCACATGCCCAGTTCTAGCACTTCCTAACTTTTCATAGCCTATTGTATTGGATTGCGATGCATCAGGAGAGGGTATTGGAGCAGTATTGATGCAATGAGGTCATCCCATAGTCTTTGAGAGTAGGAAGCTCAGTGAGTCAGAGAGATTCTACTCTATCTATGACAAAGAAATGTTGGCTATCATGCACGCCTTGACAAAATTCAGACAATACTTGGTTGGAAACAAATTCGTGATGAAAATCGATCAAAATAGCATGAAGTGTTTCTTGGATTAGAAAGACCTCAGTGAGAGACAACATAAATGGGTTTCAAAGATCCAAGCTTTTGACTTTGACATTGAATATGTTAAAGAAAAGAGGAATTTTGTAGTAGATGCCTTATCTAGGAGGCCAATGAGTTGTTCAATGATGGACATATCTACAGATTGGAAGGCACATTTGTTGGTTGAATATTCTAAAAACAAATTCTTCTGTGAGGTAATGAATGGGAAGGTGGTATGTTAGCACCATGATTTTTATAGCTAGAGTTAGAGGTTTGTCCAAAGTTTTCAAAGTCATGCCATGATCTTAGGAAAATCAAGACATTCCTAGATGAGTCATAGTTAGTGTGTCAAGGTTTATGAGGTCGGTAATCAAATAAAGAATGAGTTGAAATGCTAGTAAGGAGTTTATCCATATGTTAGTTTAATGGGTGTATTGTCTTTTTCATAAAACACCATCATAAAAGGAAAAAATTCAAGAGTGTAAAGTCCATCATGTTCAATTTGTAATGGTCCGCTTTCCTAAGTCCTGAATCACATTAAAAAGTGGGAAATTATGTGAAAGGTCGAATCATAGGTTAGGGAGAGTGTAATGTCAAAAGGTATTATGGTTCATCATTACCTATCATTAGAATAGAAAAGGAACAATCATGGCACTCCATGTCATTGGTACCATTGCAAACTTCAAAGGTGTACCCGTTGCGCAAGTTCGTTTCCGCAAATCCTTAATTGCCTTGAAACATCTTGTCAATATGGATAACCACTTCCCTTTTCAAAATTTCATCCCTTATCCATTTGAGCATAAATATTGGCCACCTCTTGTTTTTCTCCATCGCCTCCAAGCCCTGCGCATCATCCATAGCCTCTCCAACAAGCTCCAAAGCTCTCTGCTATGCAAACTCCAGTTGCTACGCAAATGCTTTGTGCTGCTAGTCGCTACACAAACCTGTGTGTTGATAATCACTACGAAAACCTATCACTCTGTTTTTTGCTGCGCATTCTCCATTTGTTTCAAACATTGTTCAAGAAGCCTTTCTTGGATCCCATTGCATGTTAGCCTTTGAAACAAATTTTCTTTTCATATAACTAGTTTTACTTCATTTGAGCTAAACTCTTTCCATCATTGCTGTTGCACCGCATTTTCTGCTACTGTTCATTGCTGCGTTGAGTTTTCTATTACTGTTCGTTGTTGCATTTAGGTTTTTGTTGTTACCTGTTGTTGTGCACTATGCAAAATTAACTATTCTCATTTGTTGCGCAGAGGTTATTGCTCTCGTTTGCTGCGTAGAGGTTACTGTTCCCATTTTCACTGCGTAGAGGTTATTATAATTTATTGTTGCGCACCTGCAATTCACACAGGGTTGACATATATCAGCATCATGACAACTCCTCAATGAAAAAGATAGAATGTAAGAAGCAAGGAAGTCGTGAGGTTTGATCCCCGAAGTTTAAATTTGGTAAACGTAGACCCAACAATTAGGGTGTCCTTTGAACAAGCTGGATGTGTGAGATTCTGTGAAAATTTTTAGGGGTATAATGTGCAGCTAACCAAGTAGTTTGCTCTAAACTTTAATGGTGTCAGTGCAACCATTGCAGGGATCACTTTTCCAGTGTCAGAGGAGACCATATCAGTTACTACAGAGATCCCTATGCAGGGAGAGAAGTGGTTTAAACTTTAAAGGTATCCCATTAGATACTTCATTTTATATTGATTTTCTCAAACCTGAATACAAAAATCAAAGATTGGTGCCTCCATTCCTAGGGAATATGTTTTGGAACCTTATGAGAAGATTTTGAGGGTAATCTGGAAATACTTTAGTTGTGAGGGTAGGTTTGACAAGGTATATCAATACCACATTAGGCTCTTGATGCATTTCATAGGGAGAAGCCCCCTAAACTTGCCCTTCTTTCTATATAGAAGCCTGGGAAAAAGGCAGACACAGTCCAAGCCAGAGCTGACCAGCCAAAGAGTAGTGTATTCCATTTTTCATTGGTGAAGTTCTTGGTGGTTGAAGAGATTGGAAAGTTAAATAGGGACTGGGATTCCTTATTGACCTCAACAAACATTTCCCTGGATCCTAAAGGAGATACTCCCTTGTCTGCTAAGAAATCAACATCTCATAGCTCACGGGGAAAAGGAGGAGATACTGCTGAAAGGAGAAAAGGAAAAGAGATTGAGAATCCATCACTCAGTCAGACAGTCTTGAAGGAAAGAAGAAAACTACAATTCACTGATGAAACCAAGGAGACATAGGCTCCCAGTAAACTCCGCACCAGGTCATCTACTAGGAGGTTTCCCATACCCACAGTTCAGACAAAGTTTGTTGAATTTGTAGCCAAGGAGATTGATGAAGAGAAGGTGAAACCAGGAGAGAAAGATGCAAATGTCAAAGAGATGCAACAACAACTCAAGAAAGTTCAACATATTATAGCCCAACTCTTCTAGGAGAACAAAGAATTGTAAAAGAAACTAATAGAAAAGATTCTTGAAGCACAAACACCACAGAGTAAAGCAAGTCATAAATCTCCTACTTCATCCACAGAAGGAGAAAGGAACATAAAATGGCTGAAAAAGCAGCTAAGAGAAGCTCAAGACCAGATCATCAAGCTCAGGGAAGAAAAGAGAATATCAGAGGAAGGGCTCATGAATGATTACAAGAAATGTAGACCAACCATAGACAATGCATGTGCAGTCATTTCTAATGCTGAGTCAAAATTGAAGAGAAATGCAGCTTTGTTGAGGCAGGTGGGAAATTTAAAGAGAGATAACTTGTCATTGAGAAAGGAAAACATGACCTTACGACTACAAGTGAAATTGGATAAAGAATCTAAGGACAAAGATGAATGTTCCTAGCCCTTGTCACCACCTGGATTCGCGTGAGCAACCTTTGCATGAAGATTCGCTATGCAAAGTTGCTACGCAGATACTGTAGCCAACACTTGTGCAGTAGTAATCAAAATTTCATGTGCAAGGGTGACATGGTTGTCCAACAGTGCACGTGATGAATCATCGCAATTACATGGTTGGATTTTGCTCAAGGATCTATGAGTGTAAATGATATTTTGGTTATGTTGTGATTGGAAAATCAGGTTTTCTATTTTTGGTAAATCTTGTAGAAGTTGTTGTTCTCTTTGAAATCAACTAGATTCATAACTCTAGGATGTAATAGTTTGACTTCTAGCAGCTAAGTGTAGCCTTAATTTTCTATATATGTTGACTATTTTGATGTAAAGAGAAGAGGCATAAGTATAGGAATTTTGATCTTAAAGGTATTATGGTTCATCATTACCTATCATTAGGTTAGAAAAGGAACAATCATGGCACTCCATGTCGTTGGTACCATTGCAAACTTCAAAGGTGTACTCGTTGTGCAAGTTCGTTGCACAAATCCTTAGCTTGCCTTGAAACATCTTGTCACTATGGATAACCACTTCCCTTTTCAAAATTTCATCCCTTATCCATTTGAGCATAAATATTGGCAACCTTTTTCTTTTCTCCATCGCCTCCAAGACCTGTGTATTGTCCATAGCCTCTCCAACAATCTCCAAAGCTCTATGCTAAGCAAACTCCAGTCATTACGCAAATGTTGTGTGCTACTAGTCGCTACACAAACCCTGTGTGTTGATATTCGCTACGCAAACTTTTCACTCTGTTTTTTGCTGCACATTATCCATCTGTTTCAAACATTGTTCAAGAAGCCTTTCTTGGAGCCCATTGCGTGTTAGCCACTGAAATGAATTTGATTTTCACATAACTAATTTTACTTCATTTGAGATAAACTCTTGCCATACTTGCTGTTGTGTCGAGTTTTCTGCTACTGTTCATTGTTGTGCCAAGTTTTTTGTTATTGTTCGTTGCTACGCCAAGTTTTTTGTTGTTACCTGTTGCTGTGTGTTATCCCCGATATCTAGGGATAACTACGAGATCATATCTCGAGGCCCGCAGGTCCTAGACATGGAGTGCCGAGAGCAGGATTGACCTGAGCATGGCCCTGGAGGGCCCATCCTTCTTCTTCTTCGCTAGACTTGTCCTGTCAGCAGCAACAGCTTCCATCACCATCGGCTTGGACTTGCATCAGAGAGGACTCTTGCTCCATGAGGTAATTGGTC
>CBVK0103284510.1:0-16350 GCA_900067695.1 Picea abies
TAGAGGTTATTATAATTTATTGCTGCACACCTGCAATTCACACGGGGTTGACATATATCAGCATCATGACAACTCTTCAATGAAAAAGAAAGAATGTAAGAAGTGGGGAAGTCGTGAGGTTTGGGCCTCGAAGTTTAAATTTGGTAAACGTAGATCCAACGATCAGGGTGTCCTTTGAACAAGCTGGATGCATGAGATTCTATGAAAACGTTCATGGGTATAATGTGCAGCTAATCAAGTAATTTTCTCTAAACATTAATGGTGTCAGCGCAACCATTGCAGGGATCACTTTTCCAATGTCAGAGGAGGACATATCAGTTGCTACAGATATCCCTATGCAGGGAGAGAAGTAGTTTAAAGGTATTCCATTAGATACTTCATTTTATATTGTTTTTCAGAAATCTGAATACAAAAATCAGAAAATTGGTGCCTCCATTCCTAGGGAATATCTTTTGGAACCTTATGAGAAGCTTTTGAGGGTAATCCGAAAATACTTTACTTGTGAGGGTAGGTTTGACAAGGTATATCAATACCACATTAGGATCTTGATGCATTTCACAGGGAGAAGCCCCCTAAACTTACCCTTCTTTATATATAGAAGCCTGGGAAAAATGGTAGACACAGTACAGGCCAGAACTGACCAGCCAAAGAGTAGCCTATTCCATTTTTCATTGGTGAAGATATTGGTGGTTGAAGAGATTGGAAAGTTAAAAAGGGACTGTGATTCCTTATTGACCTCAACAAACATTTCCCTGGATCCTAAAGGAGATACTCCCTTGTCTGCTGAGAAATCAACATCTCATAGCCCAGGGGGAAAAGGAGGAGATGCTGCTGAAAGGATAAAAAGAAAAGAGATTGAGAATCCATCTTTCAGTCATCCAGTCTTGAAGGAAAGAAGAAAACTACAATTCACTGATGAACCCAAGGAGATACAAGCTCCCAGTAAACTCCGCACCAGGTCATCTGCTAGGAGGTCTCCCATACCCACAGTTCAGACAAAGTTTGTTGAATTTGCATCCGAGGATATTGATGAAGAGCAGGTGAAACCAGGGGAGAAAGACATAAATGTCAAAGAGATGCAGCAACAGCTCAAGAAAGTTCAACATATTATAGCCCAACTCTACCAGGAGAACAAAGAATTGAAAAACAAACAGAAAAGACTCTTGAAGCACAAACACCACAGAATCAAGCAAGTCATAAATCTCCTACTTCATCCATAGAAGGAGAAAGGAACATAAAATGGCTGAAAAAGAAGCTAAGAGAAGCTCAAGACCAGATCATTAAGCTCAGGGAAGAAAAGAGAATATTAGAGGAAGGGATCATGAATCATTACAAGAAATGAAGACCAACCATAGACAATGCATGTGCAGTCTTTTCTAATCTTGGGTCAAAATTGAAGATAAATGCAGCTTTGTTGAGGTAGGTGTGAAATTTAAAGAGACGTAACTTGTCATTGAGAAAGGAAAACATGACCTTACGGCTACAAGTGAAATTGGATAAACAATATAAGGACAAAGCTGAATGTTCCCAGCCCTTGCTGCCACTTGAGATCGCGTGAGCAACCTCAACATGAAGATTCACTATGCAATGTTGTTATGCAGATATTGTAGCCAGCACTTGCGTAGTAGTAATCAGAATTCGCTGCGCAAGGGTGACAGGGTTGTCCAACAGTGCACGTGATGACTCATCACAACTACATGGTCGGATTTTTCTCAAGGATGTATGAGTGTAAATGATATTTTGGTTATGTTGTGATTTACAAATTGGGTTTTCTATTTTTGCTAAATCTTGTAGAGGTTGTTGTTCTCTTTGAAATCAAATAGATTCATAACTCTAGGATGTAGTAGTTTGACTTCTAGCAGCTAAGTGTAGCCTTAATTTTCTATATATGTTGACTATTTCGATGTAAAGAGAAGGGGCATAAGTATAGGCATTTTGGTCTTAAAGGTATTATGGTTCATCATTACCTATCATTAGGTTAGAAAAGGAACAATCATGGCGTTCCATGTCATTGGTACCATTGCAAACTTCAAAGGTCTTCTCGATGCACAAGTTCATTGCACAAATGCTTAACTTGCCTTGAAACATGTTGTCACTATGGATAACCACTTCCCTTTTCAAAATTTCTCCCCTTATCCATTTGAGCATAAATATTGGCCACCTTTTGTTTTTCTCCATCGCCTCCAAGACTTGTGCATCATCCATAGCCTCTCCAACAAGCTCCAAAGCTCTTTGCTATGCAAACTCTAGTCACTACGCAAATGTTGTGTGCTGCTAGTCGCTACACAAACCCCATGTGTTGATATTCGCTACGCAAACCTTTCACTCTGTTTTTTGTGTGCATTCTCCATATGTTTCAAACATTGTTCAAGAAGCCTTTCTTGGAGCTGATTGTGCATTAGCCTCTGAAACGAATTTGATTTTCACATAACCAATTTTACTTCATTTGAGCTAAACTCTTGCCATACTTGTTGCTATGCCGAGTTTTCTGCTACTTGTCGTTGCTGCACCGAATTTTCTGTTACTGTTCATTGCTATGCTGAGTTTTCTGTTACTGTTCGTTGCTGCACCAAGTTTTTTGTTGTTACATGTTGCTACACATTGCGCAAAAGTCACTATTCTCATTTGCTGTGCAAAGGTTATTGCTTTCGTTTGTTGTGCAGAGGTTATTGTTCCCATTTTTACTGTGCAGAGGTTATTATAATTTATTGTTGCGCACTTGCAGTTCACATAGGGTTGACAGATATCAATATCATGACAACTCCCCAATGAAAAAGAAAGAATGTAAGAAGCGGGGAAGTCGTGAGGCTTGAGCCCCAGAGTTTAAATTTGGTAAACGTAGACCCAACGATCAGGGTGTCCTTTGAACAAGTTGGATCATGAGATTGTGTGAAAACGTTCAGGGGTATAATGTGCAACTAACCAAGTAGTTTTCTCTAAACTTTAATGGTGTCAGTGAAACCATTGTAGGGATCACTTTTCCAGTGTCAGAGGAGACCATATCAGTTGCTACAAAGATCCCTATGTAGGGAGAGAAATGGTTTAAAGGTATGCGATTAGATAGTTCATTTTATATTGATTTTCTCAAACCTAAATACAAAAATCAGAAGATTGGTGCATCCATTCCCAGGGAATATGAACCTTATGAGAAGCTTTTGGGGATAATTCATAAATAATTTGTTTGTGAGGGTAGGTTTGACAAGGTATATCAATACCACATTAGGCTCTTGATGCATTTCACAGGGAGAAGCCCCCTAAACTTACCCTTCTTTCTATATAGAAGCCTAGGAAAAATGGCAGACATAGTCCAAGCCAGAGATGACCAGCCAAAGAGTAGTCGATTCCATTTTTCCTTGGTGAAGTTGTTGGTTGTTGAAGAGATTAGAAAGTTAAACAGGGACTGTGATTCCTTCTTGACCTCAACAAACATTTCCTTGGATCCTAAAGGAGATACTCCCTTTTCTGTTGAGAAATCAACATCTGATAGCTCAGGGGGAAAAGGAGGAGGTGCTGCTGAAAGGAGAAAAGGAAAAGAGATTGAGAATCCATCACTCAGTCAGCCAGTCTTGAAGGAAAGAAGAAAACTACAATTCACTGATGAACCCAAGGAGATACAGGCTCCCAGTAAACTCCGCACCAGGTCATCTGCTAGGAGGTTTCCCATACCCACAGTTCAGACAGAGTTTGTTGAATTTGCATCCGAGGATATTAATGAAGAGCAGGTGAAACCAGGGGAGAAAGATGCAAATGTCAAAGAGATGCAACAACAACTCAAGAAAGTTCAACATATTATAGCCTAACTCTACCAGGAGAACAAAGAATTGAAAAACAAACTAACAGAAAAGACTCTTGAAGCACAAACACCACAGAGTCAAGCAAGTCATAAATCTCCTACTTCATCCACAGAAGGAGAAAGGAACATAAAATGGCTGAAAAAGTAGGTAAGAGAAGCTCAAGACCAGATCATCAAGCTCAGGGAAGAAAAGAGAATATCAGAGGAAGGGATCATGAATCATTACAAGAAATGAAGACCAACCATAGACAATGCATGTGCAATCTTTTCTAATGCCGAGTCAAAATTGAAGAGAAATGCAGCTTTGTTGAGGCAGGTGAGAAATTTAAAGAGACAGAACTTGTCATTGAGCAAGGCAAACAGGACCTTACGGCTACAAGTGAAATTGGATAAACAATCTAAGGACAAAGCTGAATGTTCCCAGCCCTTGCTGCCACCTGAGATCGCGCGAGCAACCTCAGCATGAAGATTCGTTATGCGAAGTTGCTATGCAGATACTGTAGCCAACACTTGCACAGTAGTAATCAGAATTCGCTGCGCAAGGGTGACAGGGTTGTCCAACAGTGCACGTGATGACTCATCACAACTACATGGTCGGATTTTGCTCAAGGATCTATGAGTGTAAATGATATTTTGGTTATGTTGTGATTTTCAAATCGGGTTTTCTATTTTTGCTAAATCTTGTAGAGGTTGTTGTTCTCTTTGAAATCAACTAGATTCATAACTCTAGGATGTAGTAGTTTGACTTCTAGCAGCTAAGTGTTCTTCCGATCTCACCTCTTTTTTTTTATGTATTCCTCGTGTACTTACTTTCATCTGCACTTTTCTTCTCTTTAAATTGGCAAATTAAAGGTCCATAATTCATCTAATTGTGCTCTAGACTTAACTGATTTAAATTCTGTTTATCTTCTTAACTAAGGTCAGAATTCATCCTTTATGATGCTCTGATTCTGTTATGTGTTTCCTTTCTTCTTTCACCCTACATAGTCAAAGTCAAAGCTGAAGTTCATCACCTTGTTTAGCCTTTGTTCCTTGGAAGATTTCTACCTACCAGGCATTGTTTTCTTTTGTTTTCAGGGGTTGACTCCATAGCCCTAGAGATACTATACCTCTTTTCCAACAAACTTTGAAAAAACTATCTCAAACATCTAAATCTAGCCATCAATTCAAAAGAAATTTGTCTATCAGAGATCAAGTCGCAAAGAGAGCCCTCTCTAGATTGGAAAGGCTATTTCCAGTCTTAAAGTTGGTTTGTAGGTTACCTTTGTAGATAGTTTCTTCAACCCAACAATTTACTCAGTGATAACATGGTAGATGGGAGATACCGGGTACTAGACGATGTCATCTTCTACAAAGACTGTATCTACCTAGTTCCAAAATCTACACTGAAGGAAATTTTTTTGAAAGCCAGTCACGATTCACCCTTATCAGGACATCAGGGGTACTTCAAGACATATAGGCATATTAGTGAGAGATTCTCATGAAAGGGTCTCAAGGATGATGTACTGAGACACATCTGAAAGTGTTTGACTTGTCAGTAGAACAAGTCCGAGCAGACACCTCTGACAAGGTTACTTCAGCCTCTATCCATTCTAGAGCAAAAATGGGAGAGCATTTCTATGGATTTCATCACAGGACTACCTAGGGTGCAAGGTAGGGACTGTATCTTTGTGGTGGTTGAAAAATTGACCAAGTTTGCACACTTCTTTGTGATACCCATTGAGTATAAGGCCACCCAAGTGGCAGATTTATTCTTCAGAGAGATCTTCATATTGCATGGGTTGCCCAAGCAGATAGTTAGCGACAGAGATGGGAATTTCATTAACATATTTTGGCAGGAGTTATTCATGATAGTGGGCACTGATTTGGCTATGAGTACTAGTTACCATCCACATACCGATGAGTATACTGAGATAGTTAATAAATGGGTGGAAGGGTACCTGAGGAACTATTTAGGGGGACAACAACGCACATGGGTAAAGTGACTCCATCTAGGTGAGTACTGCTATAACATGTCATATCATATGTCCATCATGATGACACCATTCAGAGCCTTGTACAAATATGACACAACATCATTCATGGAGACAGTGCTTGGGGACAGTAGGGCTCTGGGAGCCAAAGATTGTATAGCGGAGAGCCAGAAAATTCTCAACACAGTGAAGGAAAATTTGTAGACAACATAGAACCAATAGAAGGTGTATGCAGATCGACAGAGAGTAAAGTGTAGTTTTGAGGTGGGGGACTTGGTATTTCTGAGACTATAGCCATACAAACAGTCTTCTTTGAAAAAGAGAGGGGCAGAAAAACTGAAACCCAGATTTTTTGGACCGTACAGAATCACACGGAGGATTGGCTAGGTGGCCTATGAGTTAGAGCTACTAGAGGGTAGTAAGATCCACAATGTGTTCCATGTTTCTTGTCTCAAGAAAGAAGTGGGACAACAAATTACTACTTCAGAGGAGTTACCACCATTGGACATGGACGATCAGTTGGAGTTGGTGCTAGAGGAGGTTCTGGATCATAGGGAGTGCAGGTTGAGGAGTCGAGTTATCAAGGGGTGCCTTGTCAAATGGAGGGGACTTCCAATGGAGGATGCTACATGGGAGGGAGAGCATATCCTATAGCAACCCAAATTGATGTTTCTTGAGGACAAACAATCTCAGGAAGGGAGGAATGTAATGTCCCTTTCCTAGTGATGGTCTCTACAGAGAGCGACTTAGTAGTCTATATGTTCCCGTAGACTATAGTTGAGACTAAAAGGGGAATGACACCTCTAATGAATGTCATGCCACTAAAGTCTAACCTGAAAGTGATATTACGGAGGAAAAAGGGTGTTTAAGTGACTTAATGGATTAATGAGGTGAAACTTAGGGAAAAGTCGCTTAAGTGGAAAAGTGAGCGTCTAATTAGAACAAAAAGGGGGTTTAAATGACTTAAGTGAACATTAAATCATAACTTAGGGAAAAG
Organism: Picea abies; assembly: GCA_900067695.1. Taxonomy (NCBI): domain Eukaryota; kingdom Viridiplantae; phylum Streptophyta; class Pinopsida; order Pinales; family Pinaceae; genus Picea; species Picea abies. Next base: position 6,764 of record CBVK0103284510.1, read on the forward strand.
GTCATTTAATTAAGGAAGTGAACGAAGAATTAGATGAGGCTGGGTATAAAGGGGGAGAAGTAGACCTAATTCCTGATTATGTTGATTTGTGAATTGGAAATTAGAAACCAGAGAGGAAGAAGTCAACCTTCTTATGTTTTGCAGAGTTTTGGATGAAACCACAACCATTGACGGAGTTCAGTGTTGAAAGAAACACCCTAGTCTGTTGGAGGGACTATTCAGGTTCTTCATTGAGCTACATTGCAGTCTGCAACATCAGAGATAGATCTACCGCAAGCTAGTGCGCATTTATTCAGCTGAAGCGTGAGGTTTTCTTGGAGGATTTAGCAACAGAAGAGGATCGCTAGTCCCAACCATTTAGCGTGAGCCAAATTCCCTCAAAACCATTTGAGAGGAGACCAGGGTGCTTCATTTGAGATAGTTATCATCAGTTTTTGATGGGTAAAACTCCCAGGGCGCACCAGTGCAACAGTTTCCAGTGCGTGTGGGTTCTGACAACTATCTGAGGTTCTGATAGTGTATCATAGGGCTAGTAACATTACCTCTAAGGTAGGGAGAATGTGATATAGAGTAGGGTGACCCTTCAAAGACAAATCTCAGCCCATTCTGATGAGTATTGCCACCAGGGCGAACTTTCCAGTCATTCTCGACAGTTGTGCAACGTATTTTTTAGTGCATGCAGCTCATTCTTCTGTGCATGCAGGGGATCGACCCAACAAACCTCAGATCCATCCATCTACATTCATTACCAGTATTTTTTAGTATTTTTCTTTGTATTCCAACATATATGCATATTTAAAGATCTAGTTGAAAAGTTTTTCTTGAGTTTCTCGTATTTTATCTTATATTGTCCGTCATTTTGCTTAATAAAATATTTGAATTGGTTATGGTTCCACATGTATTTGCATGCACTGTATTAAAATTTTAAACACAACAAAACACATATAGAAATTTTTGAAACTCAATCATAAAACCCCAGCATATCAGATCTAGAACCGAAACCCCAATTATTAACAATTTATATCCAGATCTGGGATCTAGGATATTACATTAAATGACCAACATGGTGCCAAATTAATGCCACCAAGGGGTAGTCTGACAAGGCCATAAGAGAAAGGACTATCTTGAAAATGGGATCTAGGAGGACGGGCCATGACCAACCACAAAGGATCTGGAGATACCACCTAGGTCAGACACTTTACACAGATCATCTAAGCATGGCCCAATACAATACATGAATACAACAATGGTCACACTTTTGGCTCATTTGCTGACTTGTGATTAGAATCATGAGTTAAAAGTATCCTGTAGTTACCCCTAGATGTCAGGAGGTAACAAGACCTTTGTATCATGGAATTCAGATTTGAAGTTCAACAAATAAGCCATCAAGGCTTGAATTAGCAAGAGGGTGTATTTCCCCTTTCATTATAGTGCTGATACAAGAAGAACCAGATGAAGATGTTCCTGAGTCTATGGAATCATGAATGTAATGATCATGTCCTTTCCTTTGATTATTTCAAGCATGAGTTAGAGGCATGGTACGAGAGGGATTTTGATGATTTATACCTTGGAAATCCCGTTTATGATACTGACCATGAGGAAGATGAGATAAATTTACCTGCTGATGTTTTGGGACACCCAAGTACATATGTTTATTTGGTCCCTCTCTTTGTGATTGATTTGTTTCAACAACATCTTGATATTGTTTCTTATTTGCAAGGAAAACCTCTTAGTCTAGCCGATTTTTTCAAACAACATCCCTTGACTACTGATTTTTCGATTGATGATGCTGATTTTTTTTAACAACAGGAGATAAACATTGATTTCTTGATGGTGTGTGTTGTTGGTTACTCTGAATAGTGTGTAGAGCACCCTCTGATCATCACTGATTTGGATGAACAACAAGAAGCATAACCTTCCTTCACTGATGATTTTTCTAGACAAGATGAAGAACCTGTTGGTTTGGTAATAATTCCTCAATCTGATTTTATTTTAGTATCCATTTTTTATTTAAATCATTGTCCAAAATCAGCTTGTTATGTCAACCTAGTTGAGCAGTATATGGAAAATTTGTTTCAAAGGTTAACATTATAAAGTCTTGGGTTTTCTTCATTCTTTCTTGGGGAAAATCAGTCATTTATTGCCTCATCAATCATGCCCAATTCCTTTCCATTCTCTACTTTTTGAGTATGTAAGAACTAGTGTTTGAATTAGCAGATTTCATGGTTGGCTTCTCTAGAGATTTAATTATGTTGATCAGTTTTGTAGGATCATCTGGTTGAATGGATGCCTTCACTGTATTTTCAAGTATGTTGATTGAAAGTGAGTTGTATTAGGGCCACAAGGAAAAAAGAAAAAAGGAAAAAGAAAAGCGATTACCCGAACTATAGAGGGAGCGTACAATAGGTGAAAACATACCATCGGTTATATTTTAGTTGGATTGTTTTAAGCAATAACACAGTCATCTATAGCAAGTGCGTAAGAGGCATTAAATAGAGTTAAGACACACTTATAGATATGCCTAGTGAGGGTTGGATTAGGGTTATGGGTTAGGCACATTTGAGGCACATTGTGGTGCAACAGAGGGGAATTTAGACACATTCCACACATACATTATAGGCCAACATAGATCGTGAAATAAGGCACCATTCTAGCAAGAGAAACACACAAAATTTGGGCACAAATTGTCAAAATTAAAGGTGTGATTTTAGGATCAAATTGTAGACCCATATGTGGGTATAGATCAAAGTAAGAGAGGGAACCCTAGTGACACATAGAAAAAACCCTAATTGGGAGAACATGCTAGAGCCTTAATCGTATCCATGTGATGTGGATCTAGGATTTTGTTGAATTACATTCGACTTTTGAATATTAGTATTTAGTTATGGGAAAATTTACAGAAGGTTGACATGACCAATAAAGAATGGGTATGTCACAAAATGATATCAATGATAGTTGCTACAAGAGAATCAACAAGAGTGCAGCTTGAGTGGGCTTAATGGTTAAGAACACATGTTTCCTCCTTGGAGGTCACGGGTTGAAAATCGAGGGGGGTAGAGTTTGTACATGTTGATTGATTAATATTGGCCTACTGTGATGAGGCTCGAAGGGTAGGTGTCCCCCTGGTGTGGGACCCCCATATGGGAGTGTTTCTGGATGCCTTGACCCTTGCCAGGTTACAAGTTCTTGCTAGTACTAGTTTGTGGGTTGTCGGTACTAGCTACACAAAATTTGTAGTTAAAAAAAAAGAGGATCAATGAGAAACATGACAAAGTGGTTTAAAAGTGGGATCTACTTATTTGTTTAACGAGTCAACAAAACAATCAACGTTCTCAGACCTTAGATTATGAAGTTGTAGACGATACTCATTTTCTCAGTGGAAGTAGTTCTGCTTAGCATCAATAGACTGCATATATGCTAAAAGATAGAAATTACAATGGTGTTTCTACAATGCCCACAATTGTACATGAGATTCTGGAAAATACTCATTTTCTCAGTGGAAGTAGTTCTGCTTAGCATCAATAGACTGCATATATGCTAAAAGATGGCAATTACAATGGTGTTTCTACAATGCCCACAATTGTACATGATATTCTGGAAAGTGGGAATAGCAAATTAGAAGATGGAAACAACAAAATTCACTTGTGATTCCATATGCGTAAGAAACAACTGAATACATTCTACCCAACAATGTCATGGTAGTAAGCGTCATAAGCCAAATAGTAGATGGAAGCATGGACAGAAGTGTTACAGGTGTAACGAAAATGGTTCTTTGGGTCACAATATCAAAACGATCAAATTATATCATGATGAGACCAAGAATGGTGGAAAAATAAAGGTTTCCACCAATGACTTGAAGAATGAAAACAAGAAAAAAGAGAACACAAATTTACTTGAGGAAGCTTGGTGAACAAATATGTTTCTAAAGTCAATGCTCATGATTACATACAATAATTAGCCAACTCTAAGAATGACAAGAACATGAGCCATGTTTTGTTCTGGTGGCACTTTTGGTTTGGAAAGCATTAGTAACATCCATTGCATCCCTGGTTTTGACATATACCTGCTCAAAACTCCCATTGCATGTGTAATGTCAAGTCTAGTACATACCATTGGATACATCAAAATTCCAACCGCACTCACATATGGAACACAAGACATGTCCTCCTTCTCTTCCTATGTCTTGGGACACTGATCGACATATAACTTTACACGTGCATGAATAGGGACCCTGACCCCTACATATTAAACCTCTACAATATTGTCTCGACATATTTTCTTTGATTTAACCAAAGTTACCTATTTTACTGATCTCTTTTAATTTCCATGCCCAAAATGAAATTTTTAGCACCAAGATCCTTCATGTCAAATTTAGAGGAAAACGAAGTTTTTACATCCTGGATAATCTCCTTGGTGTTTCCTATCAACAACAAGTCATCCACATACAAGACCAAATAAATCAAATGATAACCAATTAATTTAAAACACACACAATAATCTTCTTTTCTTCCTGTGAAGCCAAGTCCCAACATATAAGCATCATTTTTTTGATACCACATCATTGGTGATTGTTTTAATCCCTACAAAAAAAAATTCATCTTGCATACCAACTCCTTCTCTCCCTTCACAACAAAGAATTTTGGCTTCTTCATGTAGGTTTTGTCTTCCATATCCCCATGTAGGAATGTTTTGTTCACATCCATATTTTCTACTTAAAAATAAAACACAACGACAACAAATAACATAAATCTAATAGAAGTTAACTTGGCAATAGGAGAAAAAACATGACCAAAATCAATTCCCTAAACCTAGGAATAACCCTTTTCTACTAACTGAGGTATGTATTTCTCCACTTTTCCTTCTACATTCAACTTATTTTTAAATACCCATTTCCTCCCAATTGTATTTCTTTCAGTCAGAAACTCCATGAGATCCCAAGCCTGATTCTAATCCAAGGATGCCATTTCTTCAACCATGGCATTTTTCAAGAGTTTTCCATCCTCTAAATCCATTATCTCCCTAACAGTTCTAGGATCATTATTAGTAATAGACAAAGAAAAATTTGAATGGAAATCAGGTGGACTATACCTTTTTGGTATCCTTTTTTCCCGCACTGATCTCCTCAATATTGGAGTATGAGGATCATCATCTTCTTATTCCCATTCTTCTATGGAGTCTAATTCATCATCCTTTTGATCAAACTCTATTTTCTCTGGTTCTTCCTTACTTGGTAGGAATTCCTGGTTTACAACCTCCTTCATTTATCTAAATACCACATCTCAGATATACACTACCTTCTTAGTTTCTTGGTTCCAAATCTTATAACCTTTGAGATCATTTTTATACCCAATAAATATACACTTTTCAGCCTTCTTATCTAGCTTACTCCTATTTTCCTTTGGAACATGAACATAGGCCTCACAACCAAATACCTTGATATGTGTGAGAGAGGTTTTATTACCATTTCATACCCCTTGTGGAGTGTTTTCATTGAGTGAGGATGAGGGCGATCGATTGACCAGGTAACATGAAGTACCCACTTTCTCTGCCCATAATTATTTCCCTAACCTGGCACCACTGAGCATGAACTTTGATTTTTTGATCAGTGTCTTGTTCATCCTTTCTGTAACTCCATTTTTTTTAGGTGTATCTGTAGTATTATACTACCTTTCTATACCATGCTACTTACAAAACTATTCAAATTCATTCCCATAGAAATCTCCACCGTTATCTGTCCTTGATACCTTAAATCTTTTCTCTCTTTGATTCTCAGCAAGAGCCTTAAACTCTTTAAACATTTCAAAGACTTCAGATTTCATCTTGAGGAAATATATCCAAGTATTCCTCTAGAATTCATATATAAATGAAACATAGTACACATATTTTCCCAATCATGGAACCATCACATATCCAAACACATCATTGTGCACTAACTGTAAAATTCCTTTTTCTCTTATTGCACCTGAGGAGAAGATTACTCAACTCTGCTTTCCATATACACAATGTTCATAGAAATCAAAATCTAGAGAGAATTCACGCATAACTTCAACCATACCTTTTCCATGTAGTAGTCGAAGACGCTTCTCTCCGATATGTCCTAGTCTTTGATGACACAGCATAATCTTTTCTCCAGAGACTATAGGATTTTTTTCTTTGTATACTCCAATATCAGGAACAATGGAACTATTACACCCATCACTAATAGTGATTCCTTGCATCTTATACAGATTTCCAATCCAAAATCCCTTTAGCAACACCATTGCTCCTCGAACCATCGTTCCAGTTTCTTTTTCAGATACTATTTTTACTCCTACATCATCCATTTTTATTACAAAAATCAAATTTATGGCCAATCGTCAGATGTGCATAGCACCATGAGGTATTTTAATCCTTCCATCTATGAGTCTCAACTTCAATTTTTCTCATCCTATGATTTTGGTTGTCAAGTAATCACCTAGGAAAAAATTACCTCCATCATACCTTTCATATTCACAGAACCACTCCCTATGGGGAGTCATATGAAAATATGCACCCGATTCAACCAACCATGCCTCATGATTTGCATGTGTTCTTGAAGAATTCAAGTACACAGCTCCTCCTTCTTCCTTGGAGGTCTTTTCTTCTATAAAGGTACCACCTTCAGATACCTTCACTTTCTCAACTCTTTTGGATCTACATTTTTTCTTGAAGTGCCCTTCTTTTCCACATATTCAACATACCTTTACAAACTTTTCAGGAGATTTAGACCTACCCTTAGAATTAGATATCCCACTTGAGGGATTAGATATATTTATTTACTCGGAGTGTCCTCTTGCAAATAATTCATCTATACTTTGTAATTCCATTTTATTTTGTCTCATCTCCTCCAATAGTAAGGACGAGACCACAACATCGAAAATCAAGGTAGTTGTATTAATACCTATGGCCACAACTAGACTATCCCATGAGTCTAGTAAATATCACAGTAAACAGATACACTTATCTTGATATGAAAATTTAATATCAATAGATAACAACTAACTTACCATTGTATTGAAGGCATTCAAATGCTCTGTCAGCGAGTCTCCATCTCTCATCCTTAGGTTATACAATGTTTTCCATAGGAAGAATTTATGTAGCAAGAACTTACACTGATACAAGTTCCCCAATTTATCCCATAACTCCTTGGTTGTAGCTTTACATAACACATTAAATAATATTGAATCTGAGAGGCATAATCAGATTGTGATCTTTTCCTTCTAATCCAAATTTTTCCATTCATTTGTTTACATTCCTGTTGTTAGAAAAATAGGTGTGATCATTTCACTGTAGACAATATAGAAATATTGTCACCCAACCATAGGCACAAAGCCACCCCCGAGCACCTTAACCTTGACACATGGAATAATTTTGGAAGCAATCTAGTAGCCAACCAAGGTAGCACACATTTCTCCAAGGCTAGTGCACCAAGAAAGAATAACCTAATTCCTAGCAAAAATTCCAAACCATAACCAAGAGAAAGTCCAAGCCAAAACTGAAATTTTAGTTGCAACAACTGCAGCTATAGCTATAGTTCCTCTCCAAACTTGTTCACTACTGGTCTTATGAAGTTGTGATTGTGTGTGTCACAAATGAGCTCTAGTGCCCTCTATTTATACTGCTCCATCTTAAATGACTGGGCTAACTTATGGTCCTGTGGGTTAATAACTCAATATTAACTATTCTATTAAGTTGACTTGTCTTCTAGGGTTATTATACAAGGCTTTAGGGTTTCTCTTGCTTCCTAGAATATTCTAGTCTCGTCAAATGTTACAAGTGGAGGTTAATACCTCCAAAAACTACCATAATATAAACACTCCCTCCTAGGTAGGGAGGTGTTATCACTGAAATTTCGTCCGCACAGGGCAACAAGAACTCTGCATCATCAACACAGAAAAACAATCATTCATGGCACAAGGATTAACTCCACAACACAACAAAAGGGCCAAAACTATACAAAATTGGCTAAAAAATTCAAAAGCGCATCGCGCCCATGGAAAACGAGTGCATGCATGCCATATCTTCGTATATCAGGCGCATATGCGCGGCTGTGGGGTGAAAAACCCGCGCGACTGCCAAACGGCGCATTTATGGCTCGACAGTACTCACACCTCCATTTGCATTTGTTTAGGGGTATTGTCACCGGGTAGCATTCTCACCTACATGAGTCGTCCCATTCATAGCACCTGTTTGCACTTATGAAACTCATGCTGTTCTTCCCCTGTAGGGCTGGGAGTCCCTTTAGTCTATTATCATGATGACACTCAACCACATACTCCTTCTTCTCATTTTTTTGGCTTTCCCCCATGGACTCCCAAATCATCGCTTTATGCTTCAGTTCGTTTTGACTGCGCCTCCGCAGGATCATGAACCCTACATTTCATCCACCATCAGTTTGCCCATCTGCGAACCTCCCTCCATTTATCCTACCTCATACAGAAACTCGCCAATGGGGCCCCCACCCTTCATCAGTTTTCACGACATTTATGCCTCCTCTGGGGCATTCATTAACCACTGGGGCACCCGTTTCTGTATTTTGTACATCTTTCCCACATTTATTTATTATTTTGTTGTACAAACACCTTTTATTCCCAACCTTTGTTTTTGTCATCATCGTTGGCGACCTGCTTTCCTTTTTTGGCCACACGCAACCCATGTCACCCTTGGTTGGAGTATCCCTTCTCATTTTCCCTTGTTGACATCGTCCATATCTTCAGAGCACGACCCAGGTCTCTTACCATTATCCTCTGCATTTATTTACTTTGTCCCGCCTCTGGCACAACTTACCTCGGATCTTGTCGTCCCCATGAAACTCGATCTTCTCCCAACGGTTGTGGCCACGCCTTGTATCATGCATCCTCCAACCAAGGGCAGTCTGGAGTCATCCCACTTTTTGGCTTCATCTATGTACCTCTGCCTCCTCATACCATCAGTAGATTCCATGGAGTACCTTTTGCTTCTGGGAGTCGCGTCACCTTTTTGTCGACATCAGCATACTTTTCCAAAAGGGCGACAGTATCTTGGTCCTCATTTCCCATTTAATGAGCGATCTCGGACGGCACAGGAGGAAACACCATAGCCCCCTGCTGTCGCTGACCCCCATAACATTCGACGCCAACACTTTATCATGTTGCGGTGGGTCTTACTATGCGACTATTGCAGTTTCTATCATCATTTGCCGAAGACCTCTGAACTTGGTAGGGCCACCATTTCCCACATTACTGTCGTTGTTTACTTCCGCGACCATTACCACTGGTTCAGAGTATGTTCCTTTGCAGAATTGTCTTCTGCCTTTATCATTCCGCCCCCGAGGGCACTGCAGTCGTCTACATCAACAATTCACACATTTTCTCTTCAGGGTTACATTACACGAGCATGGGGCATGCCCACCTTGTTTGTACACATTTGTATATTATTTCACACCTTGTGGAAGGTCGGATCTACAGGTTCCTATCTTCTCCAACGGATTGCTCTATACGGTCTCACTCTTGCTCTCCCTTACAACACTGCTCTCAGTCAAAGAAACATTGATGAATTTCGGCTATACGTTTTTCTCCTAACCTCATCCA
>CBVK0103284532.1:0-10607 GCA_900067695.1 Picea abies
TCCAGGTGCATTGCCACTTGGTTATATCTCGAGAAACCATCCATCATGGAGATCCTATTTGCTCACACTGCCTTCTACAATATGTGATCTATCTTGGGAAAGGGGTAGTTATCTTTCAGTGAGCGTTTATTTAGGTTTCTAAAGTCTACACAGAACCTTATTTCTCCACTCTTCTTTCTTACTGAAACCAAGTTGGCCACCCATTCAAAGTATCTGAGAGGAATGATAATCTGGGCATCAAGTAATTTTCTCACTTCTTTCTCAATAGTAGACAATAAAAGAGGGTTGAATTGCCTTAGTTTCTGCCTAAAAGGTTTAGTACCAGGCTTGAGGGGTATTCTATGTTGCATGATACTGGTATCATAAGTCTTTTAAGTCCTCATAGTTAGAAAAGCAAAAACATCCATGTATTATTTGAACAGATGTAAGTATTCTACCTTATGCTCAGTGGGGATGTCTTTGGACAGCTTGATATACTTGGGCTCCTTTTCAGTCCCAATATTATAGTCCTCAATGTTGTCATCCTTAGGGGGGACAGTTGGCTTAACAAGTACACCATTTCTATCAAATAATTGTTCTAGAGGCACCAGCCCCTTTGGAATGAAATTGTTCTTTAGTTGCAGGACTTTATGCTCAACCATATAATTACCAAACTCAGGGAATGTCTCAGTCTCTTCCCCAATCATCTCCTTAGTCTCTTCTTCATCACTTGAGTCCATGTGAGTGTTTGCAAATTCATCTATTACTTCCATGAACTTCTTGATTTGCTAGTCATCTTCAAAAAATTGTCAGTACTTGCCATTATCAGGGATGGATGGTCTATATCTCATCTCAATTTCATATTTAACTAGGGGAATGGTTGGTGGCTTAAAAATGCTAGTTGCTACTCCTAAAGAATCAGCTTGTTGATTAAATTCTCTTAAAACAACAATAATATTGAAGGCTTCATAAAAATTATCTATCATGTCCCCTACCTGATTTTTGTATGCCCTCATTCTGGGATGCCTTGTTTGGTATAGGCCTTTGATTTGTTGTACCACTAACTTTGAATCTCCAAATGCCACCAACTTGGTAATTTGCATTTTTCTTGCAGCTTCCAAGCCTAAAATCAGGGCCTCGTATTCAGCTACATTATTGGTGGCTTCAAACTCCAGCTTGTAAGACAAAGGAATTTATTGTTTAGTGGGAGAAATGAGCACTACACCAACCCCCACCCCTTCTTTTGAATATGCCCCCATCAAAAAACATTTTCCATACACCAACTACCTCTGTAGCAGAGTCCAAAAAGGTATTTGCAAGTGTATATCTGTCTCACTATACTCTTCATTCACTGACATAATACAACAGCCTAGGTCCTCATCAGCAGTATAAATGGGATGGTTTCTGGGATTGTTCTGATCACTGACCACATAAGCAAATTTTGTCTACCTATACAACCTTTTGTTTTCTCCTCCAAATACTAATATTGTGGCATAAGTCATATCCACCTACATGGTACCTCCTAGTTTTCCTGCCCATGTTCTTGACAGCAGCATGCCATAATTAGCAGGCACATCAGCCACTACCACATCCATCATAATACTTTTGATAGGCAGCTAGGCCAAGGTGACCACCATGTCTTTGATCAGGCCATCATACTTCACTTTCCTAGAATCAAAGGAATATGGGTCATGATATGGCCTCGCTATCTCCAATCCCAACTTTTCCATGACTACTTTGGGCATAAGATTATGTGATGCTCCAGAATCAAGCATACAATTGTGCAACATATTATCATGAATATTCAATATCATGTATAAGGGTGACACAGGTTCGTCTTTGTCATCAATATGAGGACCAAAATCTATGGTAGGGGACTCATCTTGTACATTCAAAGAAATAGGGGAATTTTTTTATCCCTTCCCCTGCATCATTTTCTCAATTTTTTTATGGTATGAGGGGTCTTTAGCTAGATCCACCGAAGGCACGGGAATCTTGATCTTGGAAAACTCACATTCAATATTGGAAATTGAAACTAATTCCTTAAATTGTTTAGTTTATTTTTCCTTTTTTATAGGTTCCAAAACTTCATATACCTTAGGGATAACTAGAACCTCTTTAGCTTTATATTTGACCAGATTTGGACCAACTTTCTTAACCTAAGGCTCACTATCTGAAACAATTGTTTTCTTCCTAGGCTTGAGATCATACTTCTTATGCATATCAACATGTTGTGAATCAACGGAAATCTTGTACTGAGCTGAGGATAAATCTCCTTTGTTTGGATGACTACTAGGAATCAATTTCTTAGGACTTAGGGACTCCTCATAATCATTTTAAGTGACATGTATGGCATCATTCTCATATTGAAGTAGGTGTATTTCTTATGTGTATTCATCATATCCCTCATCCACTACTTCTTCAATAAAGTTGTTATCATTGTTGGCTTTTACAGGGGGCTGAATGGGTTGTTCTTCATTTCTTCTCTCCCTTCTCATGAGTTGTGGATTAGGAGGTCTTCTAAATTGATTAAGGTTAGTATTCCTTATGAGTCCTTCTTGAGGGGATTTTTTTTCATTTCTATGCTCTATCTCAAATATGGACATTTATTTTGTCAGATTCCTGATCAATCTAGACATCTCATCCATCTTTGTTTCTTGGGGTTCTCTACTTGGGTCAGAAGTACCACAGTCTTCCCTGGCCTTTTTCTTTTCTACCTGATCATGTTTTTGCTTCATATTTCATAATGCAATCAGATTCCCTTCGATGTATATTTCATATTCTTGCATTAATAGTATGGTCAAGGATCTTATTTCTCTCAAGGTCATGGAAAAATCAACATCAAATGCCCCAACATATGTCACTTTGGTTGTTGGTTGTGATGGCTTTATATCTGTAGGGATAAATTTATAGAGATTATTAAACCTCTTGTTGAAGTCATCGACAATTTCATTGGCTTGTTTCTTGAGTTAGATAAATTCATTAAAGTAGTATAGGATATCCATTTTCACACCCCACTGCCTCATAAAGGTAGCTTCTAGAGCTGGCCAACTATCAATTGAAGCAACGAGTAACTATCTTAACCATTTTCTAACATATCCCCCCAAAGTTTGGACAAATAGTCTCATGAAGACATCATCGTTCTCTAAAAACTAGTCATTTGTAAATTCTTAGAAAGCACTCATATGCTCTTCAGCTGAACAAGTTTTATCCCCATCAAATTTGGGTAGATATTTCATGTAATTCTCAGGGAGGTTTTATCCCCATCAAATTTGGGTAGATATTTCATGTAATTCTCAGGGAGGTCATGGGTGATTTTGGGCATATTTAGTGGGGAAAATATGGAAGTGACCCAAGGATTTATAGGGGGTGGGGGAGGTTGATTTCCCCCAAGTATTACTCCACCTAATCTAACCATAATATTTTGTAGAATGATGTTATGGGATTCAAAAAACAAATGAGGAACAAGAATTTTCAAGAAGGGGCGATTGGAAAAATGAATTCTTGATTAAATTCCAGGGGAGAATTTTGGAGGTCTATTTATAGTTCTGGAGGGAATTTAGCAGCAAAAAGTGAATCTTCAGGTATATTATTCATATATATAGATTCAAAATTATGGTGAATAGTAGAAGGAGATATTTCTAGATAAGGGTTACCTGAATAAGAAGAAGTTTGACACTCTATGATATTCCTCCAGGTCACAAGCTTTTTTGGATCAGAATTAACTAGAATCTGATCAGGATCAGGGTGGATTCTGGTGTGTCTTCTGGAAGAGGTTGGATTATCCTTCTATGGAGTTTTCAAGGAAAATATTAACAACCAAGTTCCTGAGGCCCATTCACCATCAAGTCTCAAACCTTACAATGGTGTGTCCCAGGGAAGTTTTCTTCAACTTGCGTCTCTAGAAACACCACCATTTTGGATGTTATCCCTTGAGATGTTCCAGGTTGTTGTTGGAATGATGTCGGGGCACCCCAAGGGCTAAGACTCAGGATGATTCTTAAGGACATATTTGTAGTAAAATGGTTGTGAAATATTTGGGAATTTTTCCCTATTTTTCTCTCTTTCTTTGAAATTATAGGACCTCAAAAAATTGTCAATTTAGTTGAAAAAGGCTCTCAACTATCACAGGAATTTGTCCACAAGTATTTTAGACAATCAAGATTGAAAAGAGGATAAAATAGTGGATCAGAGAAAAAATAAATAAACATACATGGCACTGCTAAGAATGAATCTTGTAGCCTATGAAAAGGAACAATAAAAACTAATAATGAATTCAAAAGCTATAACAGATGCATATAGATCAATAAAAACTAGATTCAAACAATTAATATCTCCATGCATTCAAACACATGGAGGTATCCTCTGCATGTCATTTAAATGCACAAAGAAAATGGCAAGAATTGGTCATACATTCAGAGGAAATCAATTATGTTTCATTACCAGACATCATACGGTAACACTGAATATGGTGAATGGCTTTTTGCTTGAGATTTTATAAATTAGATATGATACAAAAAAACAAAGAGTGGAAGGAGATGCTTACAAGAACACAAATATTGTAAGAAAGGAATTATATACTGAAACTTAAATGAAAGGGATGAATCTCTGGCTTCCTACTGCATTTATCAAATGTATGTGCTCAGGGTTTTTGGTCAAACAACTTTGGTTATAAGAAAATCTTCAATTTCCCAAAGTGTCGACCTTGACAATGGGTTCCTACATTCTTTTTCATTCCTCTCGCTCATGCCCTAAACTGCTTCTTGAAACCACTTCTAGCTTCTTGAAATCGTATCCTGCCTCTTGATTCATGGATGGTTTCTTATTGGTAAAAATAGAACCAATTAATTTTACCTGAATGAATTTATGTTATAGAGAAAAATCATGGGGCAGTTGGATATTTACTAGTAAAAATATCCATCAAGATGTACTTTGTAAAAATCCCTGCAATGATTTCTTCTTTGGTTGGAATCTTGAAATCCTAACTGCAGATATTGTGTGACTCAATAGCCTGTTGGATCGATCTTAGTGATCAATACCAACCACAAGGGCCTATTTCATCGGACCACTAGTAATCCATCGGGGCAATAAAGTTCCACAAAGGTGTAAAAATCATCAACTTTCAGATCATTCTTCAAGAGCTATCTCAGTCGTTAATCTGTGACTTTTTAGACCCCATGGCTTATTTGTAGATCAAGAAATCTCAACTATTTATTTGAAAGAGGAAGTGTGCTTTGATCTGGACCGTTGATCGATTCCACTTGCAAGAGGTCTGGGGGCAAACCCAGGTCATTGATCGACCCCCCTTAAAAAGGTTCGAGAGAATATCTGGATTGTCCATTGGCCATGTCCATGAGAGTGATCAGGGTCTAGGCTACAAACAAGACTCCGATAAGGAGACTCCGAGCCTAAATTTTGACCATTGATCTGGATTTTCCAGGGGAATTTCGACGACGTATGAGAGTCGTCAATC
The DNA here is from genome assembly GCA_900067695.1 of Picea abies. Classification (NCBI taxonomy): domain Eukaryota; kingdom Viridiplantae; phylum Streptophyta; class Pinopsida; order Pinales; family Pinaceae; genus Picea; species Picea abies. The sequence goes on from CBVK0103284532.1 coordinate 5,453, forward strand.
TAGCTTGAACAAGAGAAGAAATTTGACTAAGGAATGAAAATTTTCACATTGACGTCACCCTGGACACGTGGTGCTTCCTAACTAGTTCATACTAAAGTTGATGTGGCAGGAAGATGGGACACGTGTAACCTAATTTTTACTAAAGTTGATGTGGCAGGAAGATGGGACACGTGTAACCTAATTTTGAGACATTTACTTGTGTATGTGATGGCTTTCACAAGTCCACATGGTAGCCATTGGTTGTCCTTGATAGGGCTCTACTGGAAGGCTGACGTGGGACTTGGATAGGATGTTGTGAGGCGTAAGATTGGATCTATATTGTTGATCGGTCCTGATTGAAATAGGTTCAGGAATAGATCTATAACATCCATCAGGTGTTCCCTTCAGATTCTTCGATGTCTTAGTTGAAAACAAGACTCCGACGAGGGACTCCGAAGGAAAATCTCAACCATTGATCTTGAACCTCTAGGGGAAGTCTGACAATGCACGAGAGCCATTGATCTCAGATCAACCAAAAACCATAAATGGCTAAGGCATGAACATTGTTGCGTTGATGCACCCTAGAAACATGAAATCCCCTAACGTTGATGTGGCAGACAAGTGGGACACATGTCACCCATATTTGAGGTTTTTACCTACACATGTGGTGGGTTCTTCATGGTCACATGACAACCTATGCTCGGCTCTGATAATGCCCCATTTTAATGTTGTGTTTTCATCTCCTCTACATTTCACCGATGATGATGTCATCATCGAAACTATGTAAACTTGTGTCTAGGGTTTCTTTTTACATTTTCTCGATGATGACCCTCAACCTGATCTCTACCATTGGTCTGTCACTGACACGAGGAGATTTGTTTATCTGACTCACCTAAAATCTAGAAATGGCTAAGGAAAAGGCCATCATATTGACATCATTCTTAACATGTGACGACTTTATATCAACACATGATGGCGCTGAGGTGGGAGGAAAATGAGACACGTGTCACTTAGTTTTGACAAATTTACCTATGCATCTAGTGGGTTCCCCTTGTCCACATGGAAAGAAGTGTTTGGCTCTGACAGTTCCTCATTGGCATGTCGAGTTGTCAGTTCATCCTATTCTTATCTTTGGTCATGGAAGACAACATCATCTTCGACACTTTGTAACTTGAGCTAAGGGGGAGATGTCTAATGGATTTTTCTGACAACAAAGTCACTTGAGCTAAGGGGGAGATGTCTAATGGATTTTTCTGACAACAAAGTCGTGGGATTCTCAAGTATTTAATCAGATCCACATGTCGGTCGTTGATTTCCATTGCCTATATCTGTCTAATATGTTAGGGTCCTGAAATCCTATCTCTTGGATCTTAGGCCATAGTCTCATTATAATATCTTGGGATATTAGCAACATTCCCCTTTGGACTGCGACAAGCCCCTTTTGGTACTCCGACAAGCCTCTTTGGACTGCGACAATCCCCGAGAGATTAATTTTTTCCTTATGCGCACAAGGGCATGGATTTTCTTGCTACTTTCTTCAAGCTGCCTTAGGAAAATTTGACTTTGGGTTGCATAGAGGCTCTGGAAGCCCAAATTTCAGCTACTAACTCATCTAATCTTGGACTTATATCTTCAATCATCCTTCATTTAATTTCAAGAACAAATATAGTACTAACACATCCTTCTTCATTAGTTGATTTATAGGTTTGACAACTTGAGAAAAATCGGGAATGAAGCATCTCATGAAATTTATCTTTCCAAAGAAAGATTGCATCTCTTTTTTATTGGTGGGTAAGGGTAGCCTTTTTATTGTGACCACCCTCTCGAGGTCAACTTTGATACCTTCTTGAGACACGATGTGACCCAAGATTTTTCCCTCCATAACACAAAAAATGGTCTTCTTAGGATTTAAGGATATGCCAAACTTGTGATATCTAAGAAGCACTTTCCTAAGGTGATCAAAATGACTACCTCGTTCTTTAGAGAAAAATGTGAGTTCATTGAAGTAGCCAAATATAGTCTTACTCAACAAGCCTTTGAAAGCAATGGCCATGGCACATTGAAAGTCACTTTCAATGTTAATCAAACCAAAATTCATCATGCGATATGTGTACATGCCCCAATGGGTAGTGAATGTGGTTTTGTGACTATCAGAAGGTTTGAGGGATATCTGATTGTTACCTGAGAAACCATCTAAAAGAGACATCAATTGATCCCCAGAGACTTGTTGGAGTATATCCTCTATGGGTGGTACAAGGTAGTTGTCTTATAAGGACACTTTATTCAAATGTCCTAAATCAACACACAACCAAATATTCCTTGTTTTCTTCCTAACTAGAACCAAATTGGATACCCACTGTGAGTAACGACTAGAGTATATGACCGCTGCTTCTTCCATATTGTTTAGTTCAACCCTACTTGTTTGTTCTAAACCAGGTTTTGTCTTCCTTTGTTTCTTGTTATAAGGCTTCAAATAAGGGATTATGGGTATGGCATCGACTATCTCCTACATATTGGAGATCTTGAGGTCCTCGTAGGACTGGGAAAACACATCCTTCAACTCCATTAAGATTTCTATGAATTGAGTGATATCAGAAGGAGAATACTGTGATTCTATATAAACCAATTTTGGATCTTTCTTTGTTCCCATATTTGTAGGGATGGTTTCTTGCACCTTCCTAAGAGATTCATTATCATCACTGGGTGTAGAGGTAGAGGCATCGTTGGAATCAAACATGGATTTAAAAATGGATAAACCAAGGGCAATTTTATTTGTTTTCAGTTGAATTATGTCCACGATTTCGTCTTCCAACTCATGGAAGATATGAAAATCTTTGAATTCCTCCTTGTTTTGAAGGAATCTATAGGTTTTTTCATTAGTATCAAAAAATTTCCAAGAGTCAAAATTATCAGGTAACACAGGCATATGCAATATTTGGTCTTTTATATCCTTGACAAACCTTACAAAATATGAAGTAAATCTTGAACCAACTAAAGCCAAATTAATAGCTATGTGGTTTGCGACCCTAGGTACATATTGAATGTTGAAAGAATTTTTTTTTTCAATAATTTCCTTAGCCTTACTATAGTACTGTTTTAGGCGAGGGTTATGAACCACATGTTTTTTTGTGATTTGGTTCACAACTAGTTTTGAATACCCACTCACCAAGAAATGGAGAATTCCTAATTCTAAGGCATTTTGGAGGCCATGAACTAATGCTTCATATTATACCATGTTATTGGTGTTAGGGAACTCTAATAAAAAAGAGAAAGGGATTCTCTTTCCCTTAGGATCACACAAAAGGACCCCAACACCGGATTTGTGCTTAGATTTGGCACCATTAAAATCCATGCTCCAAATCATTTCTTCTAACTCAAGAGGAGGGACATGAACATATTCTTCAAATAACACAGTATAAGTACCCATTCTTGTGTCTTGAAAAGACACATGTCTTGTGTTGTAGGAAGCAGGTAGAACCTACTCTTGATATTTTGGCTCTCTCCTAATGACAACTTCGACACCCTGATGATGGAAGGTAAAGTGGGCTCCTTCCATAAAGTAGCAACCTTGTTTGACCCTAGAGGACCACTCTCTTCCTAAAAGCATACAATATGCTTTAGGTATATCGTCTATGATTACATGTATGAGAATGTCACATCATGAGATTGGTTGAAAGAAATGGATAAATATTTGATGAAAACAATTGTTTCTATAGTTATTGAATCCAAAGATAACACATATTTACAAGAAACTATGCACTCAAGACCCGATCTCCTATTAACTTGAACAAGAAACTATGCACTCAAGACCCGATCTCCTATTAACTTGAAGGTGCATGACATTGTGCCTTGCTCCTATGTCAATGAAACAATTATGGAGCACAAAATTAGAAATATTTACCAAGACATAGAAAGGAGGAACACCTGGGTATAATCGATGACATCGTATGCCTCCTTTGGTTGAGAAGAGACCTCTTTGGAAAGAGGAGCTCTTTGTTCTATTCATGAAGTAGGAGAAGCTTGTAGGACACATGAAATGTTTTCAAATTGATTTGGTATCCTAAGATCATATAATAATGTCATATGCGTTGGGACCTTTGTTATATATTCAACTACATTGTAAAGTATCGATATTGGGAAGCATGGTGGTGGACCATTAGGTACAACCTTGTTTGGAGGCCAAGGATATTTTTTAGTTGGAGGAGAAGGTGACCTACCACTCATGATAGATTTGTTTTTTCCATTTTCTTTAGGACAAATTTTCACTCCCTTCATTCCTTGTAGATTTGGTCTAGAGGCATGATTCCTAGTTTCTACTACAAAGCTTCCAAAGTAAAGAGATTTATCATCATAAGGCGCAACCTCCTCCATGTTTGCTTAATCACTATGAGAAGTGGAGAATTTTTATTTATTTATTGGAGGTAAAGGTTCCTAGCCTGTCTTGGACAATTCCAAATAATGTGTATATGAGTAACAATACTTGGGGTCATGGAAGTCCTGACAAAAGTGACACTAATCCACTTTAACAACATTATTCTTGGTAGGGGGAGTAGGATGAAGAGGATGAATTGACCTCGAGGGAGTATTAATATTGACCTCGAGGGAGTAGTAATATTGATCTCAAAGGAGTAGTAATATGAAAGTCATTTACTTTTCAATATAGGGAAAGTATTTGATTGTTCACATTCATCAATAATTTTTGTGTTTCATAACTTTCCCTTTCTTCCATCCTTGAATTTTGGGCAGGTAGGGGCTTGTTGGTTGTTGAGCCTGATTATCTTCCCAATTCAGGGGTATTTGTTTTCAGTCATGTTTATATCCCATGAATACTTTACACCCTGGAAAAATTAAACTCCTCCATGTGGGGGAGTGCATGGGGGGGTTACCCCCCCTGTGGGGTTCGAGGGAAAGCGGCCCCCCAACAGGGGTTTGGGGGCGAAGTCCCTGAAGGAAAAATTTCCTTGTAAATGTATATTGTAATTTCATTGTAAATTTGGACCGTTCATTATAGGTCGCTGATCTAATGGTAGAAATTATGTTAGGGTATTTTTCCCTAGAAGGAAACCCTCTTTTATGAGGGAAATGTATTGCGGCTAAGTATCATAGCGAATATTGTATTCTGAGACGAGAGACTATGAGAGAAAGAAGAGGAAGTTACAATGGGTTTGTTGTAGGT
>CBVK0103284537.1:0-13734 GCA_900067695.1 Picea abies
AGGTGACAGTGGGTGGGGAAGCTCCTGTTATGCCAGTTTGAGCCTTGCCTTCTAGCTACATAAACCTTTCCTACAAACTATGAGATAACAGGTCAGACCTATGAAATTGCAGAGAAGACATTTCAGAATATGATAGGTTGAAATTTCAGACTCATAGGGGCTGAAATTTTATAAATACGTCAGAAGGAAGGTCAACCAAGAGGACAAACTCCAAATCAGGGTTTCAAATGTATGTTTACTTAAAGTTGTCATAACTTTTGATTGGGATGTTCGATTGAGTTGATTCAAAATCCCTTGGAAAGATAAAAACATGTAATATTATATTGGAACAAGGATTATAACTAATCGATATTATTATTCTTCATATATTGAGGTTGGAAGTTGAGGATTGTGGTTATACCTCACTTAAAAATAAATGACATTACCTAAATTTACAGGAGGTGAAGATGAATATGAAATCAATCCTATTGAATGGTTGAGGTTGGTAAAGGAATATGGTATGGATCTTTCAGAGGAAAAACAATACTTTTCTAGTGAATCTTGGAAGTGGTGGATGAGTATTGATCAGGATACTAGATGGAACTACACATGGGAAGAATTTGAAAAACTCTTCTCAAATAAAAGGATCAAGGATACAAAAATGGAGGAGATGCATAAAATTCAAGATGAGTTAAAAGAAGCAAAGGAAGAGATCAAGAATAACGATGATGAGCTATCTATTACATTATTCTTTAATGAATCATTAGTTAAATAAGTTCAAAAATTAAAATAAGAAAAGGTTAGCAAAGGAAAGTGGGAAAAATGAGTCAAGGGAAGATTTGAAAAAGAAAGACGAAGAGATATGTAGATTACAAAATCATAATAAAAAATTATTGGACGAGGTTAAATGATTGAAAGAAAAAAAAATAAGAATTATCAAAATCAAGAAGAAATGAGGATCTTGGATGAAGAATCTACCAAAAGACTTGAAGAGGAAATTTGCAAAAAGGTTGAGGAATCCCTAAATACTAATGAGGTAAAATAAGAAATCCAATCTAGAATTGAAGGACATCAAAATTTGATACATTGGGTCACATTGCAGCTTGAAAAGAAGAAAGAAGACAATATTCAAGAAGGTCAACATAAGATACTTGAAGAAGTTGAATTCCATATAGAGGATGTACATGCCAAATATGATGGTGTTATCTCCAAGGCTAGAGTAATCAAATACCAAGCAAAGATGATCAAGGATGCCATTATATATGAAAAGAAGATAGATGAAATGGGTGTGCAAAATGAAGAAAAACAATCAAATGTGAAACCCTATCGACACCCTCATTATCAGGAAAGATTTCAAGGAAGACAAGAAGATCAATATCAACATTATCAAGGAAGAAGATGTAATACTCATCAATATTTATGGAATAATGCATCAAAAAACCATTATTCAACAAGATATTATCATAGACCAACATCTACTACAAATTGGAGAAGCTTCAATGACAATACATGAAATCAAGGGAAAGAAAATTATGCAACAACTAGCCACCAAGGATTATGATAAAAAAAAACCTATTTTGGATGTATGGATCATCATCAATGGAAAGAAGAAAGCATGATCATAAGAAAATCATAATACTTGGTTTCATCGCATGTGAAGCCTTTAATTGCAAAGCTTTGAGGACAAAGTTTTTTGAAGAAGGGTACTATGCTATGACCCAAAGGGGAGATATATAGGGTTAAATGTATATGATATGATCCCAAGGGGGGGCATATATAGGTCTAAATGTATGTACAATGTGTAAATGTATATGTAATAGGGTTAGCCTAATAGTAAAGGGGCATCATGTGTAGGTGTGAATGGGTATATATAGATATCATGTATGCATTATTGTGGAGATGTGAATTGTGATGTATGAATGCATTTTGTTATGGGAATGATGTTCTCCTATTCTGTAAGGACTTATTATGTAACTTAACTATCTTGGAGTTGTGCTCCATGCTCACATTATAATACACGGTCTGTACTTCTATTCTATTGTGATATTTTAAGCATTTGTCTCATTACATTGTTGATAAGCATTATCAAATTTTCCAAAAAAATTCTATCACTTATTCTTATTAGGGTTACACTTGTACATGGCATCTGTATCCAACAATAACACCAAAAGCATCAGTTGATGATACACCACATTCTGTCAAATCAATGAAACAAAAAGAGATTGCAAACTCACTAAAGTGTCTTCCAATTAGTGAAGGCATCCAAATAAGTATGATGACTTCCAATTAGTGAAGGCATACAAATAAGTATGATGATGTATGTGGAGTGTCTATTACATTTAATTTGTTTTCTAACATCTACAAAATCATTTTTTTTTCTTCTAGGATCAAAGGTTGTTGAACCCTAGTTTTTCATAATTTGGATCTTGGTGGTGAAGAACTATTCCTTTCTTCCTTTGAAGCTTCTCTCTTGTGCATGCATTGCAAATTATTTTATGCAAGGTTTGGTAAATGAACCTAAATTCCTCCTTACACATCACAATTATCCTATCATGAGGCTTTTCTTTACGATGACAAACATCGAAAATCATGTGTTTCATGGTTATGTCTATGTCTTAGTGGTTGGGATGGGGTGTTTCCATGTAAACATCCCAAGTTCAAACCTCAACGAGTGTATATCCTTGTGTGTGTGTGTGTGTGTGTGTGTGTGTGTGAGAGAGAGAGAGAGAGAGAGAGAGAGAGAGAGAGAGAGAGAGGTGTTTGACCTACTAAAGTTGGTTTCCCTTGTTACACATCCGATAAATCAAATTGGTTTAAGTGGATGTTGATAGGACACTTCATCATTTTTATTATAATTCTCTATATATTTACTACATATAAGATCTATTTAGCATGGAGATTAGACATATGGTAAATTTCATTGCAATTAAACTAGTTTTATTTAAAGGAGAATGATGAATTATGTGAAATTAGTATTATTTTATAATTATTTCCAATAAATGCTTAACAAATATTAATTATAAGTTTACGCGTAAATATTGCTAATATTATGCAACAAGATGGTATATGGGAATGTTCAACTTCTACTACCAAAATTCATTACAAAATGTATCAATACATTTTATAATTTTTTTTATAACCGTAAATATTTTTCTTAAATTTAAATGAAAAATATTACCCTCTAATATTAATATTAAGGTAGATTAATGTAATGCAAGTGTAAAATCTTTAGAGTTAAGAAGGTTTTTATGGGAGAAGAAATGGAAAGTAAAATATGACTTGAAATATACAAGAGAGGTAAAAAAAAATTGATGATATTATATGAATTTTTATTGGAGAAATTCTCAAACAACTCAACTGAAGAAGATGCTTTCAAAAGAAGGTAGCTAGGTGTGAAAGAAGAATGGGTTGTCAATCACAACCTCTACTTATTATCTTATTACTTTTAAGACAAAAACATGATCTCATCTCTATAGTGATGTCATTTCATGCTTACCTACTTGAAAAAATAAATAAGGATAAAATCATAACACAAATAAGGATTACATTTGAAAGTTTTAAAATTATCCATGCAAAATTACTTTGATATTGAACAAATTAAACAAGATATAATAATGAAAACATTGCACAAATAAGGAATACATTGAAAGACTTTACATATTGACATATAATTTTACTTAATAATATATATTTATATTATTAAATGAGATGGCAAAGTAAGGTTTGAATTAGAAGATTTTACAAATTGTATAACTTTATAAAATGGCTATGTTAAATGTGTATAGAAGATTTTGGAACAATGTTACACAAACCATGGGTGTTATCATAATTGGTTGAATTTGTGGGTGTGACACTTATCTCAAAATTAATATATATATATATATATATATATATATATATATATATATGTTCAGACGTGTGCGCTTCCGATCTGAGAGAGAGAGGTGTTTGACCTCCTAAAGTTGGCTTACCTCCATCACCAAAGGGGATTAACACATGTTCAACAAGAAAAATTGGTTTAAATGGATGTTAATAGGATACTTTATCCTTTTGTGTTCCCTTCCAACTCTACATTCGCTTTAAATAATCCATTATATTTTTCCAAGTAATGAACACTTGAAACTCTTTTCTATAGATACTTGTCTCATGGATGCCTTACTTTGTTACCTAGGTGGTGGTCTAGTAAATGACTTAACATGTTATGGATTTCTATGATCTAATTCAAATGAAAAAATCTAATTTTACATGGTCGTAGAGACTCACTAAAGTGGAAGAATATGTGAACTATAATTTGTGGTACTATTGAGGGTTGAAATGCCTAGTTGTGATGATGATAAATAAAACATCAATGCAAGTATAGACTAAAAGTAGGTTGTGTTGTTGTTCATGGACACAAACCCAAGTTTACAAGGTTGTGAAAATATAACAAGGCATAATGTTGTGGAAAGGCATAATTCCATCACCCCTAAGTTGCGGGATGACTCCAAGCTCATAACCATAAGGTTATAGGATTGTAGACAAGACAAAGTCATGGGAACATGCTTCATAATATAATTTAAGTAGATAGATGGGATTGCAACGTAATATTGCATAAGAGAAGGCTTGAAACTTATATAGTTGGTTGAACTTGATTCTTGTGAATGTATGTTTGAGGCCTTACCTTGTTAACAAATCCTTTGTTGTTGTTCATGGACCAAGGTGAGAAGATATTGATATCCCTATTCCAATAAGAGCAGTAGGAATTTCTGAAGAGGAGAGGAAAAGGTGTAAACTCATAACGAAAAATCAACATTTATTGTACATGAAATCTTGGGGTCTTTAAATAAAGGAAACATCTACTACACATAACTAAGACCTCTTTACATAGTTTCTCTTTATGATGAAAGAGGGTATTTTACTTCTAAAGTGATATTTAGAAATTCTATTTTGCCGCAAATAATAGTTGCAAATTCACACAAACTATAAATGTACATTTGCAAAAAAACATTACAGTAGATAATGAGAATAGTGAAATCATATATTTAATATCTTTAATGTTCATGAGGATGTTCGGGATCAGGTTGGACTTCTCCACAGTCCTCTTGATCAATTTGGCAACAATGGTATGTGGACACATTAGTAGTGGATTCAGCATTGACAGTTCCCGGACACATTGGCCGTGGATTCCTCATCAACATTTCATGAGTACCTTGTCCATATTGGTACATGGTTGTAGATCTTTATTCTAGCCAAAGCGTGTTCCAGAGTTGTGTGTATGAGTTGGAGGGTTAGATCTAGGCGTGAGTTTTTTCCAGGGGCATCAGGTCAAGTAGCTATTTTTATCCAGTTTCTATCGCTAGAAACAACCCATTTTCGACAGCGAACTGCAGTTTTGGGGACCCAGTTGTGAGATGTGGATATGATTCGGTTTTATCAATGCTCAGATAAAGTGTGCTAAAGTGTTTTTTCTCCTTTTTCATTTTTTTGGATAGATCATATTTTTTCTGAATATCAATTATGGCCGATAACATGGGCGTCAAGTTTGGTGACAGTTAAAGAAGATGTATTTTTCGTTTTTTTTTTTCCTGCTTTTTGATTTTTCAAGATGGTAACACCATTTTTGGGTATGGTATGGCGAGCAACATGACTGCCCATTTTGGTGGCAATCAAAGGACGGGTACTTTTGTGATTTTTGGTTTCTCTAAAAGTAGTAGCTGCCCTAGGTCACCCTTCTAGAAAACAAAGTGAGTGTCAACATTCATAGGACTTTGAGCACTTTGGTATTTCATAATGCACCCCAGTTGAAGAGTTGATGATTGGTGGAAGGTGCACCTTTGTGGAGAGGGTGCCATGTGGCACATGCTGGAGATGTGTTAACTGGTTGACTAGAGGAGGATGCATGCCTTGGGGAGGTTCCATTGCTTTAAAGGTTTCCAATTGTCCTATCCCTAGCTCATGACAACGTGACACATACGCATGCTATCTAGGTATTATGGAGGAGGATGCATGCCTTGGGGAGGTTCCATTGCTTTAAAGGTTTCCAATTGTCCTATCCCTAGCTCATGACAACGTGACACATACGCATGCTATCTAGGTATTATGTATAACTGGTTGACTAGAGGAGGAGGATGCATGCCTTGGGGAGGTTCCATTGCTTTAAAGGTTTCCAATTGTCCTATCCCTAGCTCATGACAACGTGACACATACGCATGCTATCTAGGTATTATGAGTTGATTGTTCATGCATGAGGGAGTTTGTTGTAGCGAACCCATATGTATTTTGGCTTGAAGTGATTTGAGTAAAAAGCAATCAATCCATTTAGCAAGTAACTAAAGGACAAAATTGTTTTTACAAGGAAAGCACAATTTTGATAGAAAGCACCTTTTGTTGTTTTTGAAAAACAGACTTTTTGAGGAGAAGGCAACTTTTATTCCTTTTGAAGAAAAGCATTGTGCTTCGAGATTCATTTTCCCTTTAGAGATGGTTTGACTTTCCTTGTATGCATCTATCCTTAACAAAAGCTTGGCACCCTATTTGGAGAATATTTTATCACTTTTCTCTTCTTTTTGGCTCCATTCATTCTAACTTGTGTGATCTATTTGAAGGAGATATTTTATGCAAGTATTGATTTAGTTGTACTGATCTTTGATCTAGTTTTATGAGTGATTGTTTAAGGTATTTGTCTTGTGTGGAAATACCATGTTTTTTCAAACAAATTTTGACTGAGAGTTGATAAAACATTGAATGAGGTATTTTGAAAATTTATTTTAAGTACTCAATTGAGCTTTAAAATAACCTTCAATCTAGCTATAATGGTCAATCGACAGTTTAAAAACTGGAAATATTGGTTTATTTTGTAATATCCCCGTATATATAAAATATATCTTAAACACATTAATATTTAGAAAAATCTTTAGAAAGAAATTACGAATAATTATAAACATAAGAGAATAATGTTAATCCAAATAGATTTCAAATTTAAAACCAAAAACATCACTGCTTGCCTTTTCATGCAAAAAGATGTAATGGATTTAATCATCACTACTTGTATTTTTGTGAAAAGATGCAATGAACAGTATAGCCAAGCAAAAAGATGTAATGGATTTAATCATTATTACTTGTATTTTTGTGAAAAGATGCAATGAACAGTATAGTCAAAGAAGACTGAAACATTTGTAACCAATTATCAAAAACAAAAAAAAAGAAACTAAACCTTATAAAAACAAGGCATATGTCACCAAATTAAGTTGAGTCAAATGAAAATGATTTTCTCTACTCAGTACTATATTTTAAATTTCACACTCTAATAATTGATGAAATTTACCACAGCTAGGCATAGGTGAAAAGATGAAGTTGTAGTATCACATGCACTCAAAGGTTCAATTACCTTTGTCTACTCCACTTGCAACTTGCATTTCCTGCTTTAATCCACATCAAAATTGGTTCATTATACAATGTGCCTTGTGGTGATGTCTACCGGTTTTATCATAATAAATTCTTCAAAGGGTTGACAACAGAGTATGCAAGATAATGATACAAAATAGGTTCATGTTTTTACTAACAACTTTGCAAGGAGTGTATAAGGGAACAAGATCAAAACAACAAAGGTTCGTTTTCAGAATTCTAAATGTGATAATTTAGTATTTGATGATTTTGAGGAGATTATTTTTGAATATAGTTCCCTGGAAAAATGAGGAATGTTCAGATTACCATATTCTTAAGTAGTGTAACCAATTAGTAAAATAGTATTGTTGTTACTGTTTTTATTTTCAATGTCAATACATACTGACAAGAGCTAGCCAATACTAATGGGTGAACAAGATAGCACTAGTGAAACTCAAGAGGCAGGTTATCCAACTAGTGTTATGTCAGTTGTCCTTGGAAGCATGTTTGTGCTTAGATTTTTCAACCATGATCAACATTAGTTTTTGAGTGTTGATCGTAAAATATTTGTGAGAAATTTGTTCTTTTGTTGGTTAAACTTTCACCCTAATAAATTGTCGATTATGCATGTTAAAGGCAATGAGTATGATGCATCTCTTAGATGGTATAGTTGCATTCTTGAATAGTAGGCTTAGAGACTCATTCCTCCATAATTCCATAGCATGAGTTTATCAATGGCAATAGGCATTGGAGTCTAGATCATATTGTTGGAATTTGTTTTCGTTGATTTTCCCAACTTCAAAACTTCAAGGAAAACAAACAATCACAATTATTTGTGTAACCCTCATAATGAAGAGCTTACCATTCCTGTAGATGCATAATAGAGGAAAATGAAATTGGGTAGATACAATTTAAGTCATACTTTTCAATAAACATATCCAAAAGAATCGAGTTTATTCTTTATGAATAACTATTCTTCTATCTTCAGTCTATTGTGCTCTGTGCAATGAAAATCTTCTTCAATAACAACCATATTCTAATTTCTAAGTACAACCTTCATCAAAGCGAGGAATATATTGAGAATGTTAAAATCAATGGAATGTATTCTAAAGATATTCAACACTTTGGAAGTTAATTGGGTCTATTCAGAATCTTATATGACATATAAAAGGACATAATGATAAGATTGTTGAGTGTTGCCTGCACATCAAGAAATGAGAAACATTCCCAGTTTATAGGGGAGTGTACCTATTTTCCGAATTGCATTAACAATAGGCAACATGATTTTCTCATAAACAGAATAAGCGAAAATAATATTTTCAAAATTGTGGTTGTGCATGACACTTGTCAAACCAATTATCCAGATCGATTGTTACAATATTGCTTTACATGTTTTTCTCAATATGAGCATAAAAGTCTAAATTTGGCAAAGCTAATTTCAAATGTCACAATGATGCAGTTGTTAAACAGTGTTTGAAAATGTACTATTCGTTCATGCCTAATGCCATACACACTAGTTGATTGTAGGAGCTATTGTAAAGCTACATGAACTTCTCATCTCCTACAAGGTGGGAGCTATTGTAAAGCTACAAAAGAAGTCCACCAGATCTTCATTCCTTTGGCGCATGTTATTTTGAAGGATCCATGTCAGCCAGATGTTATCCTTCAAAATGCATGTACGTTTTGAAGACACACTTCCAGTGTGGTGGTGTCATCTTCAAAGATTATGGAAGAATTTTAAATGAAGAAAGAGGGACTACCATGGTATTGGTAAGTTATTTCTACCATACAATATATCATAGGTAACTTCATGTAAGGTAACTTATTTCTACCATACAATATACCATAGGTAACTTATTTATACCATACAATATATCATAGGTAACTTATCCCTGGCATTCTACAGTCTTTGTCAATTCAGAATTCATGTCAATAAGCTTGGGGAAGAAATCACCAAACTTGTCCTTTTTCATGGTAAATATGTAATGTGAAATATAGCATCTTTAAACTTGAAAATTTTGGAGATCTCATAAAATATAGATATAGATTTATTTTTTGTAAAAATTAATTTGGATTGATAAGGAGATATTTCACAAGTCATTTACAAAATCAAAGCATATCTTGCGACATAATGAGAGATGTGTGAATGTAGTCCTTCTTAACAGAGCCCAACAACTCCTTAACAACATAGTGGGAAAAATGTAAGGAATGCAAAGATTATATGATTTATCACAGACCCAATAGTGGTATGGTACAAGTCTGAATCAATAAATTCAATTTATTTTGCAATTTCAACGTTTGAAGTTTTACTTATGGTGTTGAGAGTAGAAACCAAGAAATAATGGACTGAAAAGCAGGGAAGGTACATTTAGGAGATGGTCGAAGAGAGTTTTCTAAGCATTGTGTTGTTAGTTCTTAAATTTTCAGTTGATCTGTGCAAGCTCATCATGACTCTCGTGCCTACAAAAACTAGTTCATCACCATTTTCAATACATTACAACAGTAACTCTCTGATTACCCATATTTATCTCATTTTTTTATTGTTTTATCTTATACAAATGTTAAATAGATAGAGATACATTATTTATGTTTTTTTGCAAGTAAAAAACAATTTGTTTAAAAAACCCATTTCAGCTTTTGAACAACACAACTCAACTGGTCAGAGCCTGAATTTGTTCTGCCTATTAGAGTCTTTCTAATACATATTTGTTTTCAGAGATGAACTGGCATAAGCACTATAGCACATACTTGAGTTCAACGAAACAATGCTTTCAAAGTCTTTAAAAGAATAAACTAGAAGCCACTCAACTGCCAATTAGCTAATTTATCTAAAAGACAAATTGGAGGGGCTTTTGAATCTAGATGTTTATCTTTTTGTATCACTTTTTTTCTTTGGATTCCTTTTTTCCAGTTCCCTGTATTGGTTGCGAAACTGTTGCATTGCTCTCTGGTTCAAGTTAATCAGTAGATGGAACCCTTTTTCCAAAATCTTTTGCATTGTCCTTTGGTTCATGTTTATCAATGGTTGGAACTCTTGTTTCCCTTCTTTGGCAGATTGTTCTATTTTTTCCTTCTCCCTATTGGGGTTCTCTCTAGAGGTTGAAGCGTCACCTATGCCAAATTTATCTTCTTTGTGGGAATCCTCTTCTGCAATGGAGTCATCATCTTCTACGGAATTGAGGAGGAACTGAAGCCTACATTTTCTTCAAACATCTTATTTTCCATCAAATATTTATTTTATGCTTATTAGTTGTTGCAGTGTTCATTTTGGATGGACAATAATTGGGTCAATGTCCATGGACTGCATACATTATTGCACTGTATAACCATGTTTTCATAAGCCAAAGTATGGTTCTGGATAAAATTTTCCAATTCAAGGATAATATATTATGGAAGCCCTTCAATGGTATCCATTTCCAGGGTATGAAAGTATGGAAAGTACATATTTTGTTTGGAAAGGCCAAAGATAAATTAACTGAAATGATCACTATTGATCTGAACAGTCTCCACATCCCAAAAGAAAGTAGGAAGTTTGTGCAATCTATAAACCATGTCATAAGAGACTCGAGAGCTTTTGTTGTTGCATTAAATCATGGATGTTAGGCTTCCATGCAAAGGACTGTCATGCCCCAAAATTGGAGGCTTCTGCAGAGGATTGTGTTCCAGTCTTATTTACGAAGAGAAACAAATGCAGATAGTCTCTTGGCCGAAAATAGAGCCCCCTCGAAAAATCCTTTCCACAGAAGGAAAAAACTTTTCTTGAACCTGCAAATCACATCCATACTAGAGATTGCTCAGTCTAACTTGGGGTGTTCAGTAGAGAGAACAAGAGGAATCAGGGTTTTGACCTTGGAAGGCCATACCAAGCATGGGCACCCTTCAATTTGTTGATGGCATTGCTTGATATATTACTGAACTCTGCATGTTTTATGTAGTTTTGACTTTATATACCGTACACTTGACCTTCTCATGTCTAGTCTTCTATGTTTTGGAAGTACCAGGACTTGTCCAAAAAGTTCATTGCATTGAATATTTTGCAAGACTGACTTGTTCATCCTTGCACAACATGTTAAAAGCTTTCCATTATTTTATTTTTTATTCTTGGGACATTTTCATGTCATTTTGTGGGTGTATATTTTTTATAATCCTTAAACATTGAGCTAGTAAAATCATTTGTATTTCAAAATTGTGGGTAGGTTTATGTTGACTTTTAGTAAAATCATTTGTATTTCAAAATTGTGGATAGGTTTATGTTGACTTTTAATATCTGCTTTGATGGAGAAGGTTGGATGTTTCTTGTGATGACTCAGGTTCTATTCTAGGTTTCCAATAAAACCCTGCAAACCATCGGCCCTTCTGGAGACTAGAAGGCAACACTGTGCGCAGAGTGCACAATGCAGTCTCACTCGAGATGGCTTATGGGTGACTGCAAGACCCAGATGTCTGCAGTCTTGGAAGGGATGATTATGTAGGGATGTTAGACATTCTTTCTACCTCAACATACATCAACTCTATTCACCTAACACATCATTATATCTAGATCTACCATTATGTAACCATTTGTAATCATTTAACATTCATTCTGCAATAATAATTATGTCATTCTACCGTGTGTTGTATTTTACTACTATCAAATTCATCCATTCATCATAGATAAACAATATCAAGAAATCAGACAAACATTGCACATAGAGACAAAAGTTTACCGTGGTTCACCCCCCTGGGCTACGTCCACAAAGATCTAGCATTCTTCTCTCTTTTATTATTCTTCATCAAAAGTTCATAGTGATGTGCGCATTACATCTAAGTACAAGTGAAGATAGTGAGGCTGACAAGATCGCACCAAGATCCACAGCTTGTGACCTTACCCTCAATTACCATGCATATCTCTCTCTCAAAACTGACTCTAAGATCATCTCCAAAATTAGCTCCACAATTAGATCACTCAATAACTCAACATACACTATCCGAACTAGATCTCCTCAAATCTTACAATACATATTTATACTACAAAAATGGGTTAATACCCATTACAACAATGACCAAAACCCTAACCCACTAACCCCAGGTGGATTAGGTTTTTGCACTTTCTAACTCCCTACGTGCGGTTGATCCACGTCCTTCTTCCTTCCTTTGACTTTCCTACTTCCTCGACTCTTCTTTTCTTTGTATTCCAATGCACGCTCCTCTTCTGGTCCATTTTCTAACTACTTCATTAATTGTTGTGCATTTCCCCAAAATGGCTTGCACCAACAGAGAACAAAATTTTGGCTTATAATTGTTTAATTGAGAATTACTTCCGATAGAGGGATTTTCATTACGCTTTTATTTATAAATTTAGAAGTCCCTTGAACTCTGAAGGTTGGAATTAATAAGTGTCTACTATCATTTTGAATAATGTGGAATGGGTTATTACAGTTAACAACTCATTAAAATCATATCCTATTCATGATGTGGAATGGGTTGTTATAGTTCATTAAGAGCCTAGCCTATTTCACTCATGATGTGGAATGGGTTATTAAAGTTAACATCTCATTAAAATCCATTCTTAATTTATTCATGATGTGGAATGGATTATGAAAAGCCTCTAGCCTATGTTTTCATGATGTGGAATGGGTTATTACATTTCATGAAAATCCCTCTAAACTATTTTATTTAGACTAATTGTAGTATGAAATCATAGCCATGCCATAATTTCTCTGACTTGTATGGATGCACATATTTTGTCATGCAATGTGTCTCCTTGTTACTAGATAGTCATGCATTTGTAGGTGAATTATGTTTCTCTTGATCATATTTTTTCTTTTAAAGGTTTTGAATATGTTTTTTTGTAATTTATCTTATATATATTATTAATATAGAAAAAAGATTTACATCGTTTTTAGGTTGACCAAGTTCTCATAGAAAAATAGTGTCGCCAAGCTTGCATAAGGACAATATGACACCGTTTGATATCTATACAAGAATAGTGAAGTATAAGTTCTATACTATGATCTTTTCCATACTTGGGCACCTCAAAATTCTTTTGAAAACCAAATAAGGAAGAGGACAATCATGTCTCTGGAAGGACCTATAGTAAATCATGGCTCTTATGTATGTCAAAAAACAACATGATTGCAAAAAGAATCCTAAAATGGTCGAGGATTAATCATTAGAGTAGGAGTCAAGGTTCACGAGATAGAGCTAAGGTTTATGAGAAGCAGGGCCAAAGTGAAAACTTTTGTCATTGCATCGACTAGTAATATTATTCACTGTAAGCACCTTTTATCTCATAAATCCATCTCAAAGTAGCATGTAATCGCAATATTGAATATTGAGATTGGGTCACCCCTTAAAAAAGGATTACGATATATTAGGGCTTCTAACAGACAAAGTTGGAAACCCAAGGGTTTT